>JAJHUR010080596.1:0-32273 GCA_027495735.1 Lutjanus campechanus | reverse complement strand
TTTTTTTTTTTTTTTTTTTTTTTTTTGGAAAGGATGATTTGTGTGAACACGCTCATTAGCTGGAAAGAAAACAGTAGAATATTTCATTCTGAAAGTAAGTGTCTCCAAAAATACACAGAGTAAGAACTTATGTTCACTTGTTTTAACTTAAATTATCTCATTTTTGGTCATATGTAGGAAAATACTTGCTGCTGCTGTTGTTGTTGATATAATCTTCCTGCTTCCTGTTGTTCCATGTTAACTACAGATATTGACAGTCCATAAATTAATTGGATGCCATTGCCAACATTTATGAAGTGAATTGCTTTCACACCCACAGGCTAAGCAAACAGTATCGAGTTCTGTTTATTATGTCAGGAGCCATTAATTTGCTGCCAGCTTTATATTGAATATGTTATCAGAAACCTGGCAAGCGAGCAAGAGCAAAGACAAAATGAGCCAATTTAATCATGTTTGGCAGGAGGAGTCAGATTTCACTGCCCGCTGGATTTTTGTCTGACTTAGGAATCTCTAAAATACATTTGTTCGACCTCATTCTCCCGAGGTGTTAGCACCTGTACCTGCATTTTATCTTCAGTGCCTCCATTAGTGCTCCATGATGCAGAACGGTAATGGGCGCTGGATAATTTTCTGTTTTCCGACAAGAAGGCTCATTGTCTGTTGACATGCATGCTCTGCCAAGTCAAACACGTTTCAGTTATAAACAACAGCCTTAATTTCAGCTCTGCAGTCACGTACACATTCCTCTCATTTTATTCTGAGCTGGAAGTGGAGGAAGTTTTGTTAAACACCAGCATTTCAAGAGATAGTTGCAAAAGTAATCTGCAACATGTTGTCTTTTAAAGTAATTTATGCAAGGCATTACTTTTATTTTTAAACATGTTCCAGAAACTTAGCTGTCAAACTCGAGTTATGTCAAGAAAAGGATGCCAGACCTGCAAAAGGTCTCATAAGAGTGATCATTTTAACCCAAATCAGGACCTTTCCCCAACCCTAACCAAATGTTTTCTTCCCTAAACCTACCCAGATTTGAACCACAGTGCTGTCTCATTAAATAACATTATTTCTTTGTACAAGGTACAAAATGAGGAAACAAATACAAAGAGTTTTGCAAATCAAGGGTTCCTTTTTAGACATAAACAGTGAGGGTGAGGGCGGTTACTTGAATGGTCTTTTTGAATGCTACTCATATAGCATATGTTTGACCTACTCATATAGCATATATATACATATATATATCCCATGTTAAACCCTTGTTCAAAGATGAGAACTTGAAATAGTGCTGGCTTCCACCAGAAGGTAGCAGTTAAGCTGTCCTAACCTCACTGTCCCACCAGATAGTGTTAACTAATTTGTTCAATCATAATGAAGAGTCTGTCTGCTATCTGCAAAAAAGCAGCACCACCGCTGTTAGGTCTATATGGCAATGATATTGAAGATAGGGAACAATATTACCAAAAATATTATAAATGAAAGGCTACTCAAACTCTATGATGACTCTTTAAATTTCCTGGTCCATGTATTAGTGGGTATATATCAACTGCCAAGATGATTAATTGTGAATTTGATCAATGTGCTACGCTCTGCAGAGGCCTGTAAGGAGACATGGGACTCTGCCAGTGATAAGTGGAGCAAGGAAACTACTATTTGGTTTCCTTGAAGTGAAGTGAGACAGCAGTTGTCATGGATACAGGCAGTCGTGTACATTCTAAACACCGACATAAAGGCATGATAAGACGAGAACCAACTGAAGAATTCAGTTTACAATTCTAGTTAGGCTTACTTAGTTTAAGTTCAGATAAGATAGGTCTGAGATAGGATAGGACACAGCTACAAGTTTAGGAATTGCTTTTGTAATAGGAAGACAGGGTTTCATATGGTTGCTATTGGTTTCCAGGGGTATGAAGTCCTGCTGTTCTGCCATTTCTCCATTCCCAATTGAGGTCAACATCCCCTGAGATAGGAAGAACAGTTCTTCTGTAATGAGGCCCCAGAAGAATATGAATCTTAAAGGGAAAATTCATCATTTTTTATGTGGCTGTCCAATCAGGCTTGATGGTAAATGTAGTCAATTGAAGCTATAAATCCCTCAATGTGTGCTATATTGAGAAGGCTGAGCTCTTCTGCTGCAAAATCTGTTCCTTCTGCATCCAGTGATGTCACAGTGATGTAGTTGGTATTAAGAAAGAATTACAGGCAATTTCAGCTGGGATTCCTAGTCTTCATCTCTGGGTAGCTATAAGAGCATGCTCGATGAGTATTTTTGTCTTACCTTAGACTCAAATCGCCAAAATCAAAAAAGACTTGCAGGGCTTTAACAACAATGACTCGTAACTTCACTCGGACTTGAGCCTTGAATACTTGATACCTTCTCCAAGCCCAAAGATTAAAAAGTAGTGTACCATGTACCAATGAATGCAAAACGTGCAGGTTGAAATTTACAGATAAACAATTTCAAACGTTGTTGAAGTTGCGCAAAGACGATTAATTCAAGGCTCTGTCTTTAAAATGGCATTACATTTGACTCTGGACTTGGGATGTTTCAGTATTAACTTAGGACTTGAGTGTAAAGACTTGAAACTTATGTGTGACTTGCAAAACAATGCTTTGGTTTCACCTCAAATGTCAAACGTTATGTTTTGCCCAACAATGTAATAGCTATACAGGGTAGTGTGACCATATGTTCGTACTACCTGTGACGTAGCTAAACAGCCAAAGCTACATTGTTGCTCGGTTGCCAGTGAAGTGCAGCTTCAGCATTTGTCAATGAGTGCTTGTGTGTAGAGTCAGCGAACATGGATTATCAAGAAAAATGTTTGGGTTAAATAAAACTAGAAACTGGCAAACAGCAAAAATTAGTTTTTCTTCCATTGTTTACATGAAAGCAGGTATCATTGGGAGATGGAAAGTGGAAGTGGTGAAACAAAGACAAATGATTGTTGGTGTGTCACCACGTCATTGGAGTGTTGAAAAAAGTAGAGGCCAGCTCACCTTTGATTTGTCACATCTCACGCCCAACACACAGCAATCAGATCACATCAGTGTCTGGCGTTGCCAACTACAGTTAAAAATGAATTGTAGCCTGATGCTTTGTTGATGGTAGTCTGAACATAGCTATACACGGCAACATGGGCACAGCCATCAGATGCACATGATGGCGCTGCTAGTACAGTTCTATGAGTAGGAGAGCTCGGCTTTCTTTGGTCAATATACATTGCACTGAGGAATTTAATGCTTCGGTTGACAATATCAACTGGACATCAACATAATTAGTGGTGAATTTCTCTTTACAGTCAGGAATCAAATGTTCCTTGCCATACTTTTAAAGGAAAAAAATATTTACAACTTCAGGCAAAACACCAAGAAACTATTTGGCAGCGTAAGACAGCGTATGGTCGCTGCGTGCTTTAGTGAAAAGTTCTACTTATTCCACATATTATTAAGAAACTATGTGATTAAGCCCAAAAAATGAGCAATTTTTTAAAGTAATTCAGTGTCTTATCATGAGTGAATCCGTGATTGAAGCATACTGTATATTGACAGTGAGGCAGTTTCCATTTATAACTCCCAGTGATCTCCAATTCATGAAAATTCATTAAAAGAGGTCACAGCTTCTGCAAAGTTTGGACTGGTGAAATATTTCAAGTTCTCAGTGGGATATGACTCGCTTGAAGTTAAGAACAAGGAGAATTGATATCAGCAGACCTCAAACTGGACTCACAATATTATAATAAACGTGAAATGCGGTTTGTAGACTCCATTTCAACAAATGAAGATGATACTTTTCATGCAAATGTACACAAAATCATACACTAGCAACGCCATATGTGCCTTTTCAGCCAAAGTTTAAATATAGGTGAATTTGTAGGTATAGATTTTATATCATCTATCTTAACTGGACACTGTGTCTGTTGACATTCAGCACTTGTGCTGGAAAATGGAAATGGATGTCAACAGGGATTTAAAACTGAACCTGCAGCACTTGTTTCCAGCTTCCACAACGACCCCCTACTTCAAAACATAAAAGCTTTCCCTTTTAGTTTCACCACCTTTTCTGTCTCTTTCTCTCTGGGAGCGGAGCAAGCACAAAAATATTAATGCTGACTGTTATGATCATCGTACTGTGCAAAGCAATCTGCTGCAGGCCTGCAGAAAGCAGAAATAAACAGAGAGACTATTTGTCTTTCTATATAGGCCTACAGTATGCCTGTATGGATCACGGCAGGATAAATCTGTTGGGGGGCCCTGGGGCAAACATTTGCTGCAGGGGGTGAGAGGACTTACCCCCTGCACTCTGTGCACTGCGTGTGTAACCTGTCTCCTCCTTAAGAATGACTCACACAGCAGAATACAGTATGGCAGCTCCATTATATTTCAGAGACCCAGAGATCAAACAGTCCTCCTATGCTGGAACAACAGTTTGTGGCTATGTGAGTAAACCATTGTGGGTACCACTTTACAGTAAGACAACCCTTATAAATATTCATAAATGGTTTATAATTAGGTCATTAAACAGGATAAATTAGATTGTAAACACTTTCTAAATCATTAATAAGCCAATAAACCACTAGCGAGCCAAATAGTGAGCCCACATTATCTGTACTGTTAAGCCTCATATGTCATTGCTTACTGAGCTTCTCCATCAGCAGCATTTATACCTGTCAGCTTCCACATGTATTTGTTAATATTTAACCACCATCAACATATCTTAATAGTCAGGAAGGTCCATTTGGTGTATCAAATCAACATATCAAATGACCAGGTTCATACACTAAAGCTTGGTTATTGTTTACCTTGAAATTTTCATCATGCACCTTTTTACAATGTACAATAAAGTTCTCTTTTGCCACTTATAAATGTTAGTAATTATAAATGGTAGTAAGTCATTAGTAAAATGAATTAGCTGTAAGCAGTAATTGGATCTTTCCAAATAGTGAGCTTACATCTATATATGATAACTGTTATAACTTGTTTATAATTGTTTCTTAGTGATTTATAAAGTGTTTACAACCTAATTAATAACCTAATTATAAGCCATTTATACATAATTAAAAAGCTTATTGTAATATCTTATTGTTAAGTGGCAACCGTTGTACCCTGTAGCTGACGAGCTAACTGCTAACATGCTACCCAGCTGGGAACATGCTAATACTAATCAGTCACAATAGCTTTTAATGAATAGATGTAAATGAATAAATCTCTTGCATGCTAACTGACAATTAGTGAACACAGATCAGCACAGCCTGTTTTCATTCCCAACACGTTAAATACTGACATTTTGTTGCTTTTGTCGATGTAAACGGTATCCATGAGCAGCTGAAAGAGATGCACCAGGCTTTCAAGTGACTTCAGTGTAAGCCCATCCACAGCTGTATGAGATGCACTAGGCTTGCGATGAAGTGTTAGGAGGGAGAAAGGAAAAGTCACAAGACTTGCATCATATGACTTTCATTTAGAGTTGCTTCAGTGACGTCATGTGACAGAGGTAATGAATTGTACTTACTGCAAACCCAAATATTTTTGTTCCCTAAATCTACCCAAACTGCTGCCATTTTACATCGTTAGCCACATGTTTAAAAGGCTTTCTGGCAGAAAGGTCTCATACAGCCACTAAAGGGTATTGTGCATCAGTATGAAGCACAAGAGGTGTGACAAAACAGCATCGATAGTTGACAAGCTGGAATGAGAATGGGTTGGATGCTTACATCATCTTATAGCACTGGGAATGGGTTAATATTGGAGTGACTGGGCCTGCGCCTCATACAGGCACTAAAGGGTACCTTGTTCATTGGTATTTGACATGTAGGAATGAGAAGCAGTTGGTCAACACCATCAGGACAGCTTGTTCAACAGTGAAAACTCTCCTGATTATGTCCACTTCTTTAGAACTGAGTGAAATCTTGACATTTAAATGCTGCGACCATCCCCATAAATGCAAAAGCTACCTTAGTTAATTGTATATTAGTGGTACTAATTCCCTGATAAATTAGCAATTAATCACATTACCCAAGCCAACTGACATACAGTGACTGCACGCATGGACTCTCGGAACACAGTGGGAGTCTGGAGTGTCACAGTAGTTTCCACCTTTACCCAGTTTTTAATCCATGCTTGCAAAGTGGATTTATGGGAGCAGAAGGCTAAGTTTAGAAAATGCAGAGCCTGTTGTCCAGGTTCTAGATGCTGTCTGGCTCTCACTCAGTCTCCCTGGCAGCTCTCTCACTCTCAATTATATTGATTCTTCTTCCAATCAGTCGGGGTAGTTTACATTAGTGATCACTGCTCAAACCTGTAAGGGTTTTAACTCAAGGACATTGTAAAGTCAGTCTGTCCACCACTTTGGTTCAAAAATTATGTGACATTCAGGGTCAGCAAAAGATGAATCATACTGACTTTTGGAGGTCCTGTGACTTTTTATCTTTCAGGTACACCTCTATACAGCTGTCTACACATGTAATGGCTCACGTTTCACTCCCAGTTCACCAGCCCCTTTACTTAACCATACACTGAATATTTTTTTCATTGCATAACTACACTTATTGTGCCTGAATGCATCCTCTTTAGACATGACAGATGCCTGACACCACTGCTGCTTATGTGCTAATGTTGATTTCACTACGCAGCCTGTGTAGCTAAGGTGTATTAGCATGCTGATGCATTTAGCTCAGAGCACCTGTGCCTGGGCATGTCCCACAGAGATGTACTGGCATGGCTGATGATGAGATGAGTTAGCATATTTGCACCTCCAGTTCCCTCATCTCAAAGTTAATGGGTTTTTTGAATATATTTTTGGTTAGATGGCTGTAATAAGGTCTGTGGTTAACACAAGCCTAAAACATGTTCATGTTTTGTTCTATAACATAAAATACATCAGTAGACAACCCACTTGGGCTGAAGTGGCTGAACGAGATTACAGAGGTTTTCTGGGACAGTACGTGATGTTTTCACACTGAACAATAGTCTTTGCCAACCCTCCTGATTTTCCCAGGAGACTCATATTTTTCATTGTCCTCTAGCTATTTCCTCCCCGGATCACACTTCTCCTGTATTTCTCACGATTTCTGACCAATTTTCACACTTTTCATCCCTTTTCATTATCACAACCTGTTTCTGGCACTGTACAGCGTGTATATCCCCTACAACTCAAAATGTTTCTACCACATTACCAGCTACACCAAACTAGACTTCCTGTAAAGAAGAATCATGTTTCTCAAGGAAAGTGTCAAGCAATTTTTTTAAAATCTGCACCGTTAATTTTTTTTAGGGGCAAGGCAAAACTAAATACATAAAAGAAAACTTAGTTTATGCCAGAGATTTACACAAGTTCATGCCAGGGGGGTTAATTATTCTGTATCTTTCGTACAATAAATAAAACATAAAAGTATTTAACATAAAAATGCTGTTGCAGTGTACTTATGTACTTATTTTGTCATTTTAAGTCATCAAAATGAATATAATTGTGAAGAAATATGGTCTCTGACACTAATTATTTGGTTTCGCAATCCTACGCCTTTTTGAGATCTTAAGGTTGGCAAGTAAGGTGGTGACACTGAAGTCATGCGACCACAGTGCAGTTTGTTTATAGCCTAATTTTTGGTTTTTACTTTTGTCAATTGCATTTATGCTTAACAAAATCATGAATGTAATTATCTTGCTGAACAAAGAATGTATGCAATAGGGCTTATTTTCTGTGTTAATCCAAAGCCCAGTCAGAAATTTCATTGACATATTGTTGATGCTACAAGAGCAACGTCATCCCTACAGCACTCTATTCATAGTCCGTTCAGCATACTAATATTATATCTCAGTTTTGGTAATACTAATTTATATTTTTCCAATACATCAATGCTCAATATTGTTTAAATGCAAGTTGCTATACAAGAAATTAAATGTAAGGTAAATTTAAGAGAAATATAACTTTAATAATGAAATATTTACAAAAAAATAAGTGGAAAACAATTTGTTGCCAATTGTTGAGCAACATAATTTGGTCAGTGCCTAAAAAGCAAAGTGGAGGGTTATTATGGTACCTGATTTTTTCAGGGAAATTGTAATAGCCCTAAATGTGTCCTCACAAAGTGAGCAGGTACCCTGATGCACGCACACTCATGCATGCTTTCTCATATTACTCTCTCACTAGTATATGTTATGTATGTGTCTTATATTGATATTTGGGAAGCCACTGTCATCCACCACGCTGCAGGCCACCACAGGCATCATAGATTTTCAGTCGAGTGACATTAACCTCAGACTGCTGCAACACTATTACCCCCACCCCCAATCTCACATTCAAGGAGAGGAAATAGAGGAGGACGAGAAGCTGAGAAAGAGAGAGGAGAGAGAATGAAGAAATCCATCCATCTAATCCGGCTGATGTGACATATACTGTATAGTAAGAAGAGTTATAGGACTAAATAACATCAGTGGAAGAGAGAAAGAGGGCAGACAGGTGGCAGTGAACACAGGATGTCTAAAAAGAGGAGGCAGAAAAGGATGCAGAGGGAGGAAGAAAGGATGGATGAGGGAGGAGGAGGAGGAGGAGCTTTAATGTGCTTTACTTTTTTGCATGAATGGAATCAGTCAGGAGGACAACTGTCTGGTGTGTGGGGTGATGACTAGCATTCAGGGAAACCATGTGTGGCTCCCAAAAGAAGGAATGTGAGTGGGATAAAATCCTTACACTAAAAGTGCCTTTCACTGTGTCTATGGTCAGAGTCGCTTTGGTGACAACCACAGGAGCCAGAGCTCCTCCTCCTGGCAGTTTTGGGCACTACAGCGATCTGTGACGTGCAGACAACACAAGAGAAGTTTAGGCCAGCAATATTGTCAGAAAACACACGTGTCAGTGTGGGCATGTTATATATCAAGTTGAATCCAGGAATTCTAGTTGGAAGACTTGGCAGACAGACACTGCAGCACAGATACAATTCAAGAGGCTATTGAGGTAAATAGCAGAATTAGCTCAATCCATCCATCAATTAATAAATCAGTCGATGAAACTTTTTTCTGTGCTTTATTTTTCAGGCTTTGAAAGTGACTGACAAATTCATATTTAGAGAGTGTATACTGTATAACAATTACAGACTAACGCACATAACTATCTAATTGTAAGATGATATGCCCTCCGACGCTGCTGTTCCTAAGGTTATCCACAGATGCCTTGAAGGGGCAGTCCACATCATCCTGTGTCCAGCAGGTTTAGCCACCACCTATCAGGATTTGGTGAATGTCGTACAACCCATGTAGTGCCCACTACAAGATAATGAATGTTGTGACAATATTCACAAGCCCAGTCAGTAGATACATTCAGGTAACTGCTGTACTAACTCAAAGGGAAACATACAGTAATGAGAAAGCTGACTCATATCTCTGTTCAGCTCTGAATAAAGCTGACTCACTCACTGTGGCACTATAAAGCAAGGCTACTCAGAGACAGTCTGGACAGTGGATTGGAGGTATCAGAGTCAATCTGTAATCAGCTTTCTCGGAAGTAATAGTCCAATTAAACACATACACACTCTATGACTCAGATAAGGTGCTTTCTGTGTTTGCTGGATTCAGCAAAAAGTTGCCACAAGCAAGCGAGCACAGTTTATTTTTATACCACCTTTCACAGACACCAGTCACAAAGTGCTTCAGAGTAAAAAATAAATAAATTAAATTAAGTAGAATTAAAAACAGATTAAATATACAAAGGGTACAGACATAAGCCACAAGATTAAAACATAAAATACCACCTGTTAGCTAAATGCCTGTCTAAACAGATGGGTTTTAGCTGCTTTTTTTTAAGTCCACAGGGACCTCTCAAGCTTATTTGCAAACTATTCCATGTGATACTGTAGAGCCTGGCCAAGTGGGCTTTATACATGAGCACCACATTTTAAAATGAATCTGAAAATTAAGCCAGTGTAAAGAGGTTAAACAAGGTCTAATATGTGACCATTTGTTGGACTGTGTTAAGAGCCTAGCAGAAGCAAGATTTATTAATGCAGGTAGAAAGAGAATTGCAGTATGAGATAAACATTTGCACTTAGCATCTCCATTTAATTTCTTGACACAAGGGGCCTAGGTTTGGCTGTGCTTCTGAAAGAAAGAAACATGATCAAGTCAGCATCCTAATAACTCAAAATTATGCAGACTAGACCAAGAAGATGACGAAGAGGAACCAAAGTTCTGCCTGATTGTTGGTTGAAAGTTATCAGAAGTAATAAACAAAACCTCAGTTTTAACTGCAGAAAATTATTTGCCATCCGTTCCTAATTGCACTCATCAGTGTACAAACAGATGTTGGTGAAACTAGAAGCAGCATGTATATGGAAAATAAAATGTGCCCCAAAACAGATCCCAGGGAGACACCACATGGCAAAGCAGCAGTGTCCAACACAAGTTCACCCAACACCTTCTCATCCCAGCTCATCACATGCTGACAACTTGTCACCACCCTTCTGCGTCTGATACTGAAGCACAAGGTGTACCCTTCGGTGGCTGTATCTGACGTGACCAGAAAGCCTTTTAATACGTGATTAACACTGTGAAACAGTCTGGTTAGCTTTAGGAACAAAAACTACTCGGTTAGGTTTAGAATAAGATCATGTTTGGGGTTACAACTACGTTACGTACGTCATGTGATGTCACTGAATGGACTCATAAACAAAGGTCACATGATGAAATTCACTGAAGCGACAATATAAAAGTCACATGATGCACATAATATACTGTACACCACTTTACTTTTAATAATGTTTTGGTTTCAAATGGGACACAAACCCCGGTCTGCGGGGTGAAAGTCCTGAGTTTGTTTGAGCCACCCATCCATCCATCCATCCACCCTCCTCCTCCATGTGCAGACTTACATTTACACTGATGTTACTTAAAAAGCCTGGTTCATCGCTTTCAGGTGCAACAGTTACCATCTGCGTCTGTATGTGTCGTCAATATGTGATGAGTTGGTCTTGAGACCAGGCTGATTCACCTAAGTAGATTGACAAACTCCTTAACTGAAAGATAGGAAGACAACCACTCTAATGCAGTCCCAGATTTGCCTTGGGAAGATGCTGAGGAAGCCATGAAAGGTAGCTGCTATTAAGAAATGCTAAGGCATGATCAGTACATGAACAGATCAGATCTAAATGTAGGAAAATGCTCACATTCTGTCAAAAGATTGATTTGATTTGGGAAGATTTGTCCAAATAATACTTGGAATACAATAATTTCACAGCCAGTGCTCTATCCTTCACTCCTTGTCTCTGGGTTTGTGGGTGATTCAGAATATTCTCAGTTTTATCAGTGATCCTCATCTCTCTGCGGCTTGTCAGAAGCTTTGGGGAGGGGTTCTGGTACCCAATGATGCAAGTCCTGGCAGGCAGGAATGGCAGCTGTGAAAATCCCCACTGGGATGCTGCGTATGGGGTGTATGTGTGATTCATCTGTGTTGATTTTTTCCTGTTCTTCAACTTTTAGCAATCACAGGAAGAAAGGAAGCTCTAATTGTGATGAACTTGCCTCCTGCTGTTGTGTTTCCTTTCCAGCATCTTTATCGTCCAATTTTTCATCCAGAAATTTTCTTGGACACAACTACTCCCACGTCTTCAGTAGATCAAACCACCAGTATATGCCAAGATGGCGGTGTGAAATTTCCCTGCCAAATCATGTCCTACAGTCCCACTGTATGAGGAGGTAAATGGTGTACACATCAAAATACATTAACACTAATCTCAGTGCCTGCTTTCGGTGCTGCCATGTTGGGCTTTGCAGCTCAGTCAATACAATTAGCTGACTCAACCAGACAAATTCACTTGGGATAGAGCAGTAATTATGTTAAAAATGGGCAATTGGGCTCCTTCAGGCAGCAGTGTGACTTCATGCAGGAACAAGAGCAAGCATCGCATTATCCTCCACAAAACAATGTAGCACTGTGAAAAATATCTGCTTTAAATCTGTTACATCTGTTTTACAAATTCTACATCCAATTATCTGACCTGACCAGCGGCAGACTCAGGCTGTTTGAGGGGCCGGGGTGAAAAACACAAAAAGGGCACCAGGTTTATGCGATGAGGCACCAGCAACCTGAAAGTTGTGATGCATTTATGGTGAAACAGTTCCAACCCCTGGTTTAGATTAAAATTGTTTTATTATGTGACTTAAAGTACAATAATTTCTCTACATCTGTAATAAAAACACACAGAGAACTATAAATTATTTACATAGTCATTTACAAGCATATAGAGGCCAAACAAAATATATATAACTAACTAACTAACTAACTAACTAAATAACCAAAGCTCTTCAATCAAGAAAAACAGGAGAAAGGTGGTTTAGTTGCACAGTCCACAAAACACTGCTGGAGCTTCACTGGAACACAGCAATATAGAATCTCCCAAACAATGGAAGTGAATTGTGACCAGTTTTCAGACATAAAAACACAATGAAAACATAAAATGCCAAGTAAAATAAACCAAGTCTCCTAAAGCCCCGACATGCCAAGTTGACTAACAATGTTAGTGACGTCATGTTTTTAGCCTGAATCTTTACTGTAGATCATTAGCTTGGATCAGTGTTCAAGTGCACATGCATATTGTCTGAACTGGGTGTGTCTGTTGTGACAGTGTGCAAACAGCATCTCGGGACTTTAGGAGACTTGGATTATGCCAGATGAGCAGTGTGGAGGGGTTTTTTTTTTCAGCTATTTTTTACATTTGAAAATTGCTCACCATTCACTTACATTGTTTGGGAGTTTCTCTAACACTGTTTTCATGTGAAAATCCAGCAGTGTTTTGCAGATTAACAAAGTAACCCTGACCTGACCTTCAACCAGTATGAGGGTGAGATAATATATGAATTTTCATTTTTGGCTGAACTATCCCTTTAAGCCACAAATGACCCAGGCTCATACAAATACAATATCTGAAGACTTTGCTCAGTTAACACTCAGTAAACAGTAAGACACTTTATGCTCCTTAAAGTTATATTTTCATTTGCTGCCTCTGTTCATGAATACATGTTTGTGCCACTCGTGTATTTTCAAAGAGCAAGAAACAGCATGCAAAACTATTGCTCAGAGTCCAACACAAATCATTCAGGATAATATAACATATTAATGTAGCTGTGTCAGTGTGAGGCAGTGGTGAACAAGGCTGGGCTGCAAATTCAGTTAATTTTGCCCAAATTACTCTTGTTTCCATACTGCATTTGTTTGTAGTATAACTGTTACACCAGAGGAGGGCAGCATGGCCTTCTGGCTGTGCTGTAAATAGACCTACCCATCTGGATAACTGGAAATTCTCGCTTTGAACCAGGAAGAAACCCTCTGACTGACTCTGTCAAGGTACAGTAACTAACAGTGAGACTACTTCCACTTTTGTGCATTGCCTTTCAATTTAAAAGCCTGACAGTAAAAGAGTTCTATGAACAAATGGCAAATAGAAATGATCTGTATAAGAGTGACAGATACACAGCCACCATCACACCATCATATAACATACTCATAAAGTTCTCCAGTATTTGTGCTTCTTTTTGCTATTCAGGCTTTGATCTCCACCGACCCCTCAAAATGATAATTCTGGGTTATAATATCTGGGCTATTACCTGCTAGATGCTCAGCTTGGTGCTGCTATTGGTGCTAAGCACATTACATCCCAGGAGAACAGTTTGTGATCTGCTTGGTGCCAGACTTTGGTAGCAGCTCTATTGAAGCTAATGGGAGGAGCACACTAAAACCCAACATATTGTATGACCTTCAGGGAAGAATTGCCAGGGAAAAAAAGACAGAAAACAGAAGAAAGAACACACTTCAGAGAATAACATACCGACTGATTTTTTCCAAATGTGCGCATTTGTTTATTTGCTGTTGCTCTGTGACGTGCAGTGAATGGATCACTCAGACGTGAGCCTGCAAAGTATCTAATGTTATCAGGAACTGTTTCACTTAATGGTAGAGAATTTTAAAATTTCACATGATGAAATCAACATGTACTTAACTGAATTTAATTCGTTTTTTTAATACACAAACAATGATGTTTAAATTAAGTGTTTTCGTTTCACTTTTCGGTTACGGCCTTTATTTTGAAAACGCACCGGAAAATAGAAACAGTTCTGCTGCGAGTTGTATCCTAACCTGACAATCGCAGCAGTGATATGAGTCCGTCACTGTAATGAACCATCTGCAGTTTTAATACTTCTCAAGAACTAACGTCAACCTGCGTGTTCTGACAACACCCACACAAGCATCGCCTGGATGTTTACAGTAAAGTAAAACTCAACTTATTTATTTAACTGGACGTTTACGCTATGCCACACCTGATATTAATAACTGTTAGGTTTGTTTATTGAAATGTTGCCAAAAATAAGCGGTCGTTACGGGAAAAGTCACAGTAATATGATTTATTACATCACTTTGCATGTTCTGTTAATTGTTTAACTCAGGTTGTTTTGTTTCTGTATTTTTTCATAGTCGTTAGGCTATATGAAAAATATAACGCAGTTTGAAAGTTGACGTTATTTAAATTAATACTGTTTCCTGTACACCTCTGTTTATTGTAACGTTATACCTTCAGATTTAATGCTGTCACGCTGTGGCCTATTTTGCCATTTCCTTACAGCCGAGCTTTGAGGATTTGCTTCCGCGTTTGTTTTCCAGCAGCCCTTTTTTAAGTTAGGGTACGTGTGCATGGGTGGGTGTGTGTGTCTTACGGTTAAATGTTACCATCACAGTTGGTTTCGAGTCATTTATACCAAGTAGGTCAATAGGGCGTTTATCGCCTAGATATTGATCGTTTATATTGTTAAAAGCAGCTAGTGTACTATCAGGTAAGTGGGCAAAGTTTGCCAAACGTGAAACAATTTTTACTATTCTTTGTTAATTGTTTAATGACATTTTTTACTGGTTAAAGAAAAAGTAATGTTAAAGTCCACCTCATGCATGTTTTCAACAATATAAAATGCCCTGCAGAAAGTAATAAATTGCGTCTGATATGTTTGTTTATTTTGCAAAAAACAAGTTGAAATACCTTGTTAAAATGGCTAATGTAGAGCTCTACACCTAGCCTTCATTTAGTATTACAACATTCATGAATATGCAAATAGTTCCCACCCTCTCCACACATCCCACATCCCTCAACCCCCGCCTTTCCCTTTGAGCAGCTGCATCAGGCTTTTCCTCTGTTTTGGTGGCTAATCATGGTAACTAGCTATATCCTGCCTCTCCTGTGAGCTGGGTATCACCGCTAATGATATGCATAGTGCCACCCTCTCAATTAATGGGATTAGTTACTTATATATACATATACCTAGCCTGACTGAATCCTTTATTTTTGAGACTGCCCTTTTACACTGCAGTTTCAAAGAAATGCCCAGACATGGTGTTAACTGCTCATTTTGCTCCTGATATGCCTTGTAACACAAGAAAAACACCACATGGACATGTTAACAAGGTTAAAAACCTGATTGTCACTGAAGGCACCTTTTTATTCTATTACTTTGGTAGATACTCAAATCAAGAGTAAGTGTTGTAGTATCAGTACTTTGGGGATAAATCCACCTATCCCTATTCTACATACTGTATCTCTGCTCTCTGGAGTTGTCATATATAAAAAAAATTCATGACAATTAAAGTACATAAAAAGCTATTATTCTTCTATTAGCATTGGTATCATATGTTAAAATAACTTCCCCGGGTGTGTCTTCTCCTTCCAGGCATGGCTGTGTTTGAGAACTGCTCTGTGCTTTTTGAGCTGAAAAATTTGCCCTTCAAGGAGAAGAAGAAGCTGAAGTCGGCAGTAACAGACAATGGAGGCAACATTTGCTTTGTGGTCAATAAAGAGGTCAGAGAATGTGATTATTCTCCACCGTAGGTGGTGTCTTAGTACCAGGCTGGACCGATACTGATGTTTAATGTAATAATTTGGCTGATGCCGATACCAAGGTTATTACCGTTAACCAAAACTAAACTGAAAACTAAAGGTGGGGAGCATTTTAGTAGACTGAAATAAAAATAAAAATTACTTTATCAGTTCGCTCAAATGGGCAATTATTTTCATGGTCAGTTAAATGGTCGCTTTTTTTCTTCATTAATCGATTAATAGTTGTTTGGCCAATGAAGTGTCAGAAAATGGTAAAAAATATCAATCATTGTTTCCCAAAGTTGACATCCTCAAATGTCTTGTTTTTCCCACAACCCAAAGATATTCAGTTTTCTGTCATAGAAGACAAAAGATAGGTTGTTGATCATTTTAATAATCAATTAATAATTGATTATTTGATTAATCATTGCAGTTCTACTTGCAGGGCATGTTCATTTGCAGTAACAAAAATCAGAACTTGCTTTCTGATTTCTGCCTTTATTTCACACAGTGCTCCCTGATAGTGACCAGTGATGTGTCCAACCTGAGCCCCAACAGGCTGCGCAGCATCCAAAAATACCAAACGCCCGTGGTCGGGGTAGAATATGTGCACAGCTGTCTGGATAGGGGGGTTCTTCTGCCCGTGGATGAACACAAGCTGGATATTTCCTCTCTCTGCACTGTTTCTCCTCCTCTTCTTCTCTCCTCACTGAAGAGCCGCAGTCCATTCTCACATCAAGGTATTGTCTTTATGGGCGGTAAGTAGCAAAAAATGCTGAACCCTGTTCTTTTTTATTTCATGTGGACATGATTCAAGATGTTTAAGATAAGATAAGATAAGATAAGATAAGATAAGATAGAACTTTATTAATCCCTAATGAACTTAATTAATTTGACAACATAAATCAGGTCACCTTTGTTGGGTTCCCATGAAATAAAACGTCAAAACATTTACGTGTAGTGTGTAGTGTTTTCCTTTGTGGGAATAAATTTAGGATGGAAATGAAAGTTCAAGGAATGCAAGGAATTTCAGCCCTTACCAATTATTACCTGCACTCACAAATTATACAAATAAATCTGAGCTGAGCCAATCCCAGCTGACACTGGGCAGGGTACACCCTGAACAGGTCTCCAGTTCACACAGGGCTGACACGCAGAGACAAACAACCACTCACTCTTCCACTCACACCTACTAGCAATTTAGAATCACTGAGTAACCTAACCTGCATGTCTTTATACTGTAGGAGAAAGGCAAAGAATACAGAGAGAACATGCAAACACTGCACAGAAAGGCTCGGCCCTGAGGCAATAGTGCTGGCTTCTTCATCACCATTCCACCCTCTAATAAATCAATAGATGACTCTTTTGCCTCTGCCGGTGGTAGAACATGTGTATGCATACTTATTCAATTAACAAATAATGCTTATAGGGTTTCTCTAACAGAAATTTTCACATTTCTTGTTCATTTGGAGTTAAGAGAAGAAGAGGTGGCTACTTAACATAAATAGCAATTTCTGCTATGGCTTGACTGGAAAAGACAAGAGTGTCAAACTCAAAGTAAACTTATCAAAATACACAGAATGGTGCAAGGACATCAAACTTCTGCCAACACCAGCTCCAAAACAAATGTGTAGGAGGACCAGTGCTGTGAAAATCAGAATTTAATTAGCCCCTGCATGTGACCTCCTGGAGCCAGGCCTGAATATCTTCCACAGCATATAAGGGATATCTAGAAAATGCTGTTTTTAAAAAAAACACAACAATAAATCATCAGCAGAGTTTGCAGTTTCCAGTTTGAAATAAGACCGCTTTATTAATCTCCATTGAACAATTATGCATTATAACGGAATATAAACTGAAGGATAATAATGGTAAGGCCACAGCACCCCTAACCCTCATATGTGAAAACGCATGTTATTCACGTTTAAGATCAAACTTTAAAATGAAATAATGCAGTGTGGGCTTGCACACTGTTTGTAACATACAATGATAATTATTCACTTTATGTGTACTGTCGCAGCCAGTAAGAGAAAAAAATGACCATCAGGACTCCACCTAGTTTCAGCACAATGATTTATGATTCCGCCCAGCAGTTTCCTTTATTTACTTAGGACAGACACGAGTCATGTGTTCCTGTCTTGTAATCACTGTGGCATTTGTTTTCAGCCGTTTGACCCTCCCACATTGATTAACTCAGTCAGCAGGTTTAACTACATATCATTACAGCCTTTGTTACACATTCAGATTTTCTTTAGAGCTAATGCAAACCACCGGCAGAGGTGATAAAAGAGCGCTTTGTTAAGTGTATTTGTAGGAATCCACATGTCACCATACTTACATGTCCTCTGTGTACTCAGGTTTAAATGCATATCTCCTTAGTGTATTGCACAACATGTGAGAGTGTCGTTCATGTGCATGTGCTCTGTCCTGTGCATTGCAGTGTCCAAAGAACCACCGAGCAAAGCAGTTGCTAAGCCGTCCAAAAGTCCAGCCAAGCCTGTGGTCAGCCTGACTCAGAGGGCAAAGAGTCCAGAGAGAAGCAGTAACGTAATGGGAAAGTTCAGGTGTGCACAGTGGCCATCCTTACCAACAATGACTGGGGGGATATATTAGTGATAAAGGAGACAATTACTTACAATAAAATCTTTGTACAAATGATTCAAAGTTCAGCCTTTTTAGAAATATTTATTTAGCAATGTAAATATTGAGGCTGTAGTTACCCAAAGAAAATCTTGGTCAACTGAAATTCTACCTACTCTCAATTGATTGGTTGATGGGGGAAAAGAATTGCATGTTATGTCTAACCTTAATCAGCCACAACACACTGAGTGCCCTCTACCTAGTTGCCTAAATGGATGCTAATCAAAGTTATACAGCATTGCTAAGCAAATTCATTCCTGCAGTATGACCATTTCTGTTTCTCACGTAGCTATGTTGCTACCTTCAGGAAATGTCTATAAAGTAAATTAACATTCAGCATCAACACACACACATATACAGTACAGGTGAGGATCACTGAGCCGAACACACTTCCTTAAAACAACAAAACTAGCCTTAGCTGAGCTATGTGTGGTGCTGAATTGTAAAGTTCCTCTAAAAGCAACAGTAAAAAACAGTTACCAGTGTTCAACCTACTTCTCATTATTTAGTTGGCTTCAAATGAGGCTTAACATGCATACAGTTTCTAATGACTGTCCCTGGCAAAATGCTAATGCTAAGTTCATCAAGCTAACTTACAAAAATAACTAGTAAAACAACTTTAAAAAGTGGCAGAACTTACAGCTTTTAAGTTTGAAGCGCAGACAGCCAGTATCGATCTATCATTGAGCTTTAACCTCTGCCACTCAGGCCTCCAGAGTAAAATGCAGTCTGTTACTCCATATGAATAAAGCATTTTTGGGGGTAAAATATATTTTAATATTATTCAAATATTTATCCATAATCAATATAGCCTATCACTAAAAAATAAAATACATCAGGTCTGCATAATGTCCCTCCCACCCCTAAAAATAATGGATAAAATACTGCTTTTCTCCCCATTAAAGTATGAAACTTTGATTGGGAACGAGCACATTGACCAACCAACCAGAAAGTGTCAGCCATTATCAAACCTTTATCAAAGCTTTATCAAACCTTTATCAAACGGATTGGCAACCTATTCCTCCACATATGTCACTTTAGTGACAACGATAGTGTTTTTTCTTTCATTTATGGCTCTATTTCACATACACGATAAATTTCCCATTTCATGAGAGTAAAACTGCTTGCCCAGATTTTTTTTCTCTCTAAAGACCTGTAGCTTTCACACATTCATAGGCAGGGTGTGCTACCACTTAAGGGTGCAGCCAACCGTAACATTAATTTTAATACAAAATTCGATAACCTAATCCTGCACATCTTAGTGTTCATCAATCCCCTCACAGCTCTGGTAGAAAAAAACACTGTAAATGGTGGTAGAAACAACTGGAGAAAACACACCACACATGTTTAAAAACCAAGTCACATTTATTTTTTATAAACATTTCTCCAGAAAATTACCAAATTATTACCAAATAATATCTATGAAATTATATTTGATTTTTGTTGTCGATTTTTTTCTATTACAGAATTTATACTGAAACTGATTCTGACCTTCCAACGTATCCAGATAATTTTCAAGTGGCCAAATATTCAATCTTTGAAAAGGTAAATCTTCAATTTATTTTTAACTAGTAGTATTGTAATTAGAATTATTAGTATTAATGATATGAATTTCTCTCAAGAAAAACAGCAACACTTGGTGTGTCCTGGAGCTACAGAGTTTCAGAGGGGAGACAGGGTGGCAGTACCGTGTGGTCAGGTACTGGAAGGACGATATTTTAGCCAAGGTATGAAGAGTTTTGTATATTACTGCTTGTACTGGATGTCATCTCACAGATTACTTTATTTGCTTGTTAGTACTTTGGCAATATAATTTTTCTTGTTAGCTTAATATGAAAAAAGTCATTTCATTCACCACTGTAAATAGTTTTATACAGTGTACAGATGTATCTGTCATATCACTCTTAGTTTTTGCCTGATCTTCCTCTTTGTTTGTGTTGTTTGTCTGTGTTGTTTAGATTTTTGTCTTTGTTATACCTGTAATTTCACTCATGATTCTGCCTTTCTGACGTTCTGTCATATGTCTTGTGGATTCAAAAACTTGCATATTAACGGGCCAGTTCATTTCTTGATCTCCCTTCGTGGCCTGTTAATAATATTTTCTCCTTTATGCCTGAAAACATGTTGTCCAATTAAACCGGAAGTTTTCACTTGGGAGTCATTACTTTTTAGCCCCATCAGAGTAACAAGTAATCAAAATTTGGGATTCAAGTCAGACTTCAGTAGAAGAACTTAGGAAGAAAAGTAGTAGAACAAAAAGGTTAAAAAAAAAAAGTAGGACATATTGGAAAAAACTTACAAACATATCTGTGTTTGTGATAACAGAAAAAGGCGGTGAAGGATATGCTGGTGTTTCTATCCACCTCAGAAGAAGCTCTGGAGGTGTACAAGGACCTGAGAGAGACCCTGATGGCTACTGGTCTGCAGCTGAGGAGCAACATCCCTCCACAGGCCCAGCACATAGGCTCCGCCCCCCTCCAGCAGGTCCGACACACTCCCAGCACATCACAGTCTACACTTTTTTCTGCTAATCAAATTCAAGGCAAGAAAAATGATGCTTCAGGGAATTAGGAGAGGGGTACCAAACTATAATTAGGAGCGCAGTTTGCTGGTTTACTGCAACACATTGTGGGCATTGTAGTTTTTAGCATAATTGCATAGTTTTATCATGGCGTTACATGTTCAAGTAGCTGCACTTTCTGAACAAACAGTCCCAGCACATAGAGTGTAGTTTTTAAATTAAATTATTTTACAATAACACATACCCTCTAAATTTCCTGTCAATATTTCATATTAATAAAACTTATTTAAGGTAACTAATGATATATTAGTATATAATGATATATATAATATAATCAGAGCCTGACCAGTGCTGAGTTTTTGGAGCTGATGCCCTAACTCAAAACAATCTGAATTATATTGTGTAAACAAAGAAAAGTTTTCATATCGGCACGTATGGGACAACATATACACTGACATCGATATAGTTGTGATAGGCCAATATCAGGCCAAAAAAATATTGGCCGACTGATATGTCTCTCTGGCTGTCACCATAGTAAAAAGTACAGATTATAATAATACATCTCACTGCAACGTTGTCTCTATGCATCTTACATAGTATCTGTGACTTAGGGATGGGTTTTCTCTAAAAAAAAATAAAAAATACTGTACCATAAATTCTCATATAGTGTAAACATATGATGATCTTATAGAATATGATGAATTGCTGTGGATTAAACTACCCACGATATGAATAAAATCAAATATCTTGAATACCGCAATATTGATATTTGTTGATATTGTGACAATATTGTAGCAATGACTACTGGTGCTGGTGCACATATGGATATAAAGTTAACAATATGTCCGGCACATATTTTCTGTTCAATAGCAAATTTTGAGCTAGTCTCTGAAAGAGTCACTGCTGCTGGATATTTGTGTAGCTGAATCATGGAATGAATTGATTAATGCGTGTCTTGTTTGACTGGCAGTTGCTGCTGGAAGAGAAGCTGAACACAGGAAGCTTATCACAAGAAGTGGGCGTATTTGTGGAGCTGCTGTGGACCGAGGCCCTGGGCTGCCTCAGCAACATCCTCAGAGTTTCAGTCGACAAGCTCAGCCTCAATGATGTAAGGATTTCTCTGTGGATTGTTCTGGAAAATCTCTGTCACACTACTGAATGCAACATCAGCTGTCCCAATACCATGTTGTTTGTTTCACCTTCCAGGATAGACAATCTAAACATGAATCTCATTAGAACTACACTTTTGCTCCATGCCTTGTGTGTGTGTGTGTGTGTGTGTGTGTGTGTGTGTGTGTGTGTGTGTAGGTGAGCAGAGTGGAGGGCTTGTTGCTTCAGGCTCAGAGGAAGCTGAAGGAGGCAAATCACACAGAGGTGGCTTCTCTTTTGGATGAGGTTAACACCCTGCTGCCCCTCAGAGTCCCCTTACGTCCCACTGCCAAGCTCATCTCTCAGACGCTGGACCTCTGTCAGGTAACAAGGAACATACACACATGTACAAACATGTGGATACAAGCCCACACACAGGCAGATACACATATACAGACATAGATGTGTTCATGCTGAAGAAGTGACCAAATTAAGCATACTCAAAACAGTCAGCATGCAGAGTAATAAACCCTGTTGATAAGTGTGCTGTTGATGGACACTGTTTTCTAGAGCTGAAAATTTAATGCAAATTTCATCAAAATCACAATTTGGTCTACTACTTTTTTCAAATCACAGGAGGCAGAATATTTGTTTTAGGTGAAATGAGGTCAAAATACCATTTTGTATTAAATATCGTTGTGGTGCAGATGTATCCTGGCCTACACATAATATTCAACAAACTTAAGAAAACTTCTTTGTTTGGCACAGATCCCCACAAAAATCACACATTTTATCTTGATAATCATATCACAGTTGCAATATCAGTCAAAATAGTCAGAATTTGATATTTTTTCAAAATTGTTCAATCGTACTGTTGTCCCAGAAGAAGTTAATCACACATTTAAAAAAGATAAACCAAACCAGGCTCAGTGGATGGAAGTGAAAAAAGATTATGGTAGTTATTTAAAATGAGACCATGTAGAGTAGCATGTGAGTGATTTGCTTAGTAAGATAGTTCAGAGATACACTTTGGAGGAATTTCACTGTTTTCCCAGAGTCAGAAACTAATAAATGGCTTTGGACAGACTGTTTCTATGTATTTGCTGTAGTCTAAAGTTATCTAAAAAAGCAATACAAGGCTGTCTTGGCTCAGCTGTTGAGTGTCTGTGGGAATAAATAACAGGATGATGGATGTTGCCTTTTTCCAAGCTTCATCTGAGGGGAGGACCACAGTGTCAGACCTTGAAAATCCCAGTTTCAAACAATTCTGTTTACTGTTTGACCACAAAATATCAATTCATGGTGATAAATGCAAAAAATTTGATGACTTGACATAACATGAACGCAATCTTTTCTTGCTGTTAAGTTAATCAGAGATGTGCTGAACGTGAGTGAGATGACTCTGAGGACCCCCGTGCCTACCTGTCTGGGGAAGTACCGCGCTCTGAGGTGCAGCATTGAGACTGTTTCCCGCAGCAGCTCAGAGTTTCGGGCTGTGGCTGCTCTGCTGCAGGACAGGTAGTGTACCACTTCCGAAATGCTAGTTTGTCTGATATTCAAGGAAAGGAGAATGCAGTTGCAGTGCTTGTAAAACCAAAAATACACACGTACTCCTGTTCATAAAACCTGCTGCAGATGTAAATGTGTTCTTATTTATGGCCATTTATTGTCACCATGCTGCTATTTCCGAAGTATTGTTAAAAGTATCCGCCCTCCACCATCCAACTGCTCCTCCATCCAACCCTAAGGTGGATGCTTTTTGTATTTTATGTGAAGCACTGTTAATTGCCTTATAGTTGTTGCCCTCTCAAGACAGAAAATACTGTGGTGCATTGTCACTATTTGTTCCAGTGTCCTAGGTGCTGTAAAACAACCCATAAACCTGCAACACAATGTAACAGAGCATTTTGTACGTGCTTTAAACCTTGCTTTTTGTGTTTCCATGTTTTGCAGCAAGGTGCAGATCCAACAGGTCCTTCGTGTTAGCAGAGGTGTGGAGCTTCAGACATTTAAGAGTGATCTTGGGAGCATTAAGCCCCTCCTCCATTCATCCCACCCCAGCAATTTTGTGGGAGTCCTGTCTCGGTGAGATCAAAGGCTATAGCCTGTTAGCAGTAAGGGAATGAATGAAGTTATAGGCTAACTGGTTTATCGGTTATAAGTTTGTGAGTAAGTGCAGTTTTCCTGACATCACCCTACAGTGTTTTTGTATAAATAAAGTTGATTTTTTTTAAGCTGTAATCTTCTGGGGCTCAGACTTTGATTTTCTAACTCAGTATTTTCACTCTCTCTTTAGTGGTCTACTGCTGCCCCGTGTTGGAGTGGAGCAACATGGAATAGAGAGAACAGACGTTGGTAATCTGGGCAGTGGAATCTACTTTAGTGATGCTATTAGGTTTGTACAAAATCTGAAATTGACATTACACATTATTATTGTTTTATTTATTTAGACACTGAAAGTGAAATGCTTAAGTACAGAAGAAAATAAGCCAAAATCTCCGAACAAAATAAGTATATAACGAAATCACTTCAGATTTAAATAGGACTACCATTTTTTCCATTACTTTTTTACAACTTGCTAGTAATATTTGTAACAAATATCCATCCTGTTTTTTCAGCCCAGTTTCTTTTCACATACATGATTGATACTTTGTGATTTTTTTTATTTATTTATTTTATGAGTTCTAAAAAACATAAAACATTTATACAGGTGAATTCCCATTGTCACAGCACCAAAAAATGTGTTGACTAACATGAGACATATGAGTCATTTCGTCATCAAGCATGTCCTCTATGCTCCATGTTGTCCACAGCACCAGTTTGAAATACTCCAAGCCTGGTGCGACAGACGGCTCTCGGCTGCTGTTGGTGTGTGATGTGGCGTTGGGACAGTGCAAGGACGTCCAGAAGAGAGACCCCACACTGACTCAGGCTCCTGATGGACACCACAGCGTGCATGGTGTCCGCCACACCACTAACACTCCCTCCGAGTTTGAGGTATAAATGTAGATAGAAAGAAGGCTAGACAGATGTACATTAAGTCACCTTAATCTGATTTTCATTCCTCATATGGACAAACAGATTATCTAAGATTTTCAGTTCTGATTTGGACCACTTCCCTTGTGCTATGCTGCCAGGTGGACAGAAAACCTGTGTGCAGCTAAAAGTGTAGTCCCCCCAATACACATACTGTAGTCAGACCTTTAATATGGAGATATTCTATCAAATTTATGATGATAATATTTAATTTAACATGGCTCCTCCCTAACACATCTGCATGTCTGTGCCCGTGTGCACTTAAACACTTTTACAATCATTCTTGTGCTTCAGGATGATGAGTACGTGGTGTACAGTCCTGATCAGGTGAAACTGAAGTACGTGGTTCAGTTCAACATCGAGGGAGATCAACTGAAGGAGTTCAGTCCTGCCATCATCACCTCGGCTGAGCCGTGTCTGCCCTCTTCTGACCAAGGTGAGCACCTGCAAGATATTTCAAAGTATAATTCTTCTATGGGTTAGCAGATTACAGTAAATAACAGAAATTCTGATATTGTGACGCACATTCATCGCACCAATGTTTTCTTTTCAGTTAAGAGAGCACACTGATTGAAAGTCATTTTTAAACAACTATAAGTTAAGTGTCCTTTAATGGTCTAAATGCTCTTTCAGGGGCATTTCCACCCCAATGAGAGGACAGTTCTCATTGGACAAGGGGATACAGAATCTTTACAGTGTTTTTGTATTGAAAGACCCAAGGATTGACTATCAATGGCTTCTGTTTAAAGGATCTGTATCATTATTATGCTTTAAAAGCCTGATATGTCAAACCTACCACAACAAAGTCTACTGCTATATGTGCCACTCAAAACTATGACACCCTGAAAATCTAGTTGAGAAATATTGGCAGAATCAAGATATAAGAAAATCTTGTAGGGATGACTATTGGTGCAAATCAGTCATCACTGACGTGAATTTATTAACTATGTAGTTAAAGACAAATAACCACATAAATAAAAGGCAGCCTTGTAATTTAAAAAAATTACATCACTTTACTGTAATGTAGCCTTTAAAACCAGGAAAAGACACTTATTTCATATCATGATAGAACCATATACAATAACTAAGACAATATTTAGTCTCATATCAGGATATGATATCGATATGTTGCCCAGCCTCCCCTGAAATTTACAAATAAGTGCAAACAAAACATGTTTCTTCACTTATTTTGCCTACAGAATTTAAAGGAATTTTAAGTTTTAAGTGTGGTTTCATCTTACTAAACATATTTTGGAGTCAACTATACTATACTATAAATAACTGAACTGATAAAATGTCTTATAAAATGTGGAGTAATATAAGAGAAACTTTGTTGATTCTATGATTCTACTATATACAGTATGAAGCATGAAAAATAATTATGTATGGGCTATACTAAATACACAGTAATAAAGAGTAACTGAAAGTGCGTTTTAGACATAAAGAGGCAGTGGAATAAAATGTACTCTTAGCTAAAATAGTGTTTTTTCATGTGTGTACGTGTTTTTAGAGGTCGCTTCAGTGGACAGTGGGGTTGAAAGCATTAAAAACCCACTTGAGGATGTGACGGCTGGACTGTTGGACAGCTCTGGTCAGCAGCTCCCTCTGCAGGCCGTCCATGTGAAGTGCAAACTGATGGATCTGCTCTCTCAGGTGAAAAAAGCCCTGCTCATTCAGTTTTTTCTTTTGTTGATCTGATGGTTGATGTTATTTCATGTAAGCTTCCTAAAATGCATCAGACAACTGGATATAAATAATTTACAAACTGCTGAGTCTCTCTGTCCTCTTTTAGGTCGTCATTTTCCAAAAATACACCAACCAGAGCTCTGTGCCCATTGAGGCAAAGTATGTCTTCCCATTGGATGATTCTGCAGCAGTGTGTGGATTTGAAGCTTTCATCAATGGGAAACATGTGGTGGGACAGGTAACTTAACTCAGCAGATTTGTTTTTCTTTTCTTTCTCATCTTTGTTGCTTGTGCAAATTCTGAACTAATGTTGACCGGTTCAGTGATAGGAGTTTTAGTGAATTTAATTTTTAGGTGGTGATTGTATTATGTCGGGCACAAAAGATAAAACTAAAATTGTGTATTATTTGCAAAACCAGTGCAAGCTTGTTTTTTCATGTGTCTGTTTGGATCTCAGGTGAAGGAAAAAGAGACAGCTCGCAAGGAGTACAAGCAGGCTATCGAGAAAGGCCATGGAGCCTACCTGATGGACCAGGACGCTCCCGTATGTCCACCCTCTGCACTCAACTCAGCACATATCATCATGCTGATTCAAACTCTAAGTTTGAAATGGGATTGTATGAGATACTGATCTATAGTCAGTGTATTATTTATAGTAGATGGCGGTCTATATGCCCCCAGTTTGAAGAAGCACAGAGGAGTACCAGCACAGATTACTTGTACACTATATTTGGAATATTTTTACTGCTTATCTCGCTATCAGACCTCTTCTGACATGAAACATAGCATATAAAAGCCAAGTTTTGCTCTGTCTTGCTCAGCCAGACTCCTTTAGCAAAACAGTTCATTTTACCTCACAGAATCTGGAAGTTGCTGGTCTACTGATGCCTCGATCTGTTAGTTTGCTTGTGTTATTGTGTGACTTCAGTAAATCAGAATGAAAACTTTCAAACACCAAAGTCAAACAATAAAACAAACTAACTAACCAATCATGGCAGCCGTAGACCAGCAACTGCCGTGTTCTGTGAGGTAAAATTACAGATTTTTTTCAACTGAGACTGGTTGGTTTGGAGAGAGCTATATTCGGTTTATATAACGACGGTTTCCATCAGAAAAGGCAACCAAGTAAAAGCATGAAAATATTCTAAATATAGCATATACTTAAACTGATTTTTTTTCTTTAGGTTGCCAACAACAGTACATTGCTCCTTCTCCTTTTTCAAACTGGCAGTGTGCCGACCACCATCTACTGTAGGTAATACACTGATTATCCATAAGTACCTCATACAGCCCCACTTCAAATAATCCGAATTATCCCTTTAATGCCACATCATTAAATTTAAACATATCAGTAAAGTTGGGAGTGGACTACTGGAAGTATTTTTCTCCATTGTTCCATTTCATTTTTTTCTTTCAACAGTATCAATAATATTAATATTGTTCAACATATAAACACAGGACTCTCCTGGATAATCTAAAAATCATATGGGTTTGTCCATGGACACTCCAGTCAGAGACATGAATCAGAGAGGTAGCAATTCATTGTTGCACATATAAACAAAATTCATGGCCACAGTGGGTGAATTAAACCAAAGGTGACCCCATAATTACTGAAGTGACTTAAACTGCAGATCATAAAAACAGGTGTGACAGCAGCATGTCACCTTTAGCTTCCATTTATATGTACACAGGCTTGTACCTTGAACTTTTTATCACAGAACCACATATTTTCAAACACAGACGTTAATATTCAGGACTAATTTGGGGTTTCATGCTGATCCAAACCGAAAAGCTACAACTGTGAGTCATGTAAGTTTATCTTTTGGAAAATTAATGGGATTTTTTCTTCCAGAACCAGAGACACCCATAATAACTCCTCCAACCTGCAAACTTTATTCGTACACCAGTTATGATGTAATTTTTGTGCTCATTGCAGGATGTGTTCACCATCAGTGTGGGCAATCTGCCTCCCGGTGCGACTGTCCTCATTAAAGTTACCTTCGTGTCTGAGCTGATCGTCAGGGACGGGAGTATTCTCTTCTCCCTGCCTGGCAGCATGGCTCCGTGGCAGGAGAGTGCAGCGCTCAACCAGACCACGCAAGTAAGGAGAGCGTGGACGAGAGGGCGGACAAAAACCTCAAAGTGTTAGTTCTTACTCTGCAGGCAGTCATTGGAGTGAAAACTGGCCCCTAAAGGAGCAAAAAATAGGAAGAAAACATTCAAAGGGCAAAGTCTACTATTCTGGAGTGTATGCATGCATTTGCTTCATAATAATTTATTTAATTAGATTTTTCTTTTGGTGGATGGTTTTCCTGTGTTTTTAATCAAAAAGTAACTAAATGTATGAGACAGCAAGACACAAAGGTACTGTCCTGCAGTTTTTGTTCTTCAGTTTGAATTTTTAGTTTGCTTTCATCAAGCAGTCTTACTTTTGCATGAACCATTTATCACAGGAGACAGTATAAACTGAGGCTAAGCGTTGCTGTTTTGTTTATGTATTTATTTTGCATTTCTCTTTGGGCTAGTGATTGTCCCAACCTGCTTGAACTTTATATGGAGTTTAGTGGACAGTATATTGGACCTTATAATATGTGAGGACTTCTGCATGTAAAGAATAATCACTGTCAGTCTTCTCATCTGTGTTTTTGTGTGTTTTCTACTGCTCAACAGGTCACTGTGGAGAAGGTGTGTGTGACTGATGAGGCAGCGAGTACAAGGTGAGGTATATTATGTTTTGACTGTTTCATGAAATCTGATTCTGTCTGTGGTGTAGTGGTGCAAGGAGCATTTGTTGATCCACATTATTTACAACATGATTGAAATCATTCTTATGAGAAAGTCCAGTTGAAGCATTTACGATAAGATAAGATAAGCCAACAAACTTTTCTGGCAGTTTTTGATTTGGTTAATGCTGCGGTGGATCACAGTTTAGATAATCTTTTCAAACACTTGTTTGCATCATTTGGAACCTATCAACCCGTTTGAAAATTCCTTTCAACTGGGCCAGATCTGACCACTCTCTTCCAATTGAGGTGGTTGCATGAGGTATTCTTATGCTGATTTGGCCATTATTCCAATTATTAGTGGAATATTAGGGTCTATGTAGCAACAGAAACAGTTGATTATTTGTCTTTTATCAAGTAAAACATTTGTTTAGAAAAACGTTGTATCTGTCCCTCAGAGAGTTCACCCTGGACATGTCAATTGAGATGCCCTATGAGATCAGCAACCTGATGTGCATCACTCACAAAGTTAAGATTAAGGTAATTCACATTTTATTAATTATATATATTTGATTATGCAGATACACAGGTGTCAGTTATTTCCTCTGTCTCGGTGGGTTCAAGAAAGTCAAGAAAGACGACAGATGTATCTGTTTTTGGAAGTCAAGCAAACATTTGGATAAAAGTCAATGGATGAAAGAATTTAATTATAGAAAATGTTGGAGTCACTTTGCACATCATTAAAAATGTTTTATGTATTTCCACTAATGGGGTTCAACTGTCTCGCTCATGTTAAAGTGCCAAAATGATGACTGGCTAAATTGAGAAGTCTATCAGCAGAGAATTTCTTTTTACCTTTTATTCTTTTCTTTGTGTGATCCCATAGAGAACAGACTGTAAGGCAGTGGTGAGCGTGCTGCCAGGAGAGGTAATGGGTCCAGAGGGTTTCCAGCTGTCAGTCACTCTGTCTGAGGTCCACCTGCCCAGGATGTGGGTTGAGAAACACCCTGACAAGGACAGCCAGGTCCGTCTATCTGTTCTCCTCTCTTTCTCTCACTCTGTGTTACTTTCAAAGTTAACCATCTCTCAAATAAAATGATCAGAATAAACCTCCGCACACTGAACTGAGTTGCTGTGATTTTATTAGGAGCGAACATCTCTCAACTAACCATCTCTCACTCTCTCTCCTCTAGGCCTGCATGTTGGTTTTCTACCCAGACTTTGACGTCAACTCCAGTTCAGCATCCGATGAAGTTGTCCTGTTGTTGGACACGTCTGAATCCATGAAGGGAGAGTCTCTCCGCATGGCCCAGAAAATTGCCCTGCAGGTCCTGAAAACCCTCGACCACAATGTTAGACTCAATGTCATTTTGTTTGGCACGGGTGAGTGACGTCCTTTTAAGCATTGTGTATATAGTGATAAAAACACAGAGAAAATCCTAATGTGTTATGGAGGTTAACTACCAGTATCATGTCCAACATGTGATCAACTCTGCTTTTACATTAAAGTTTACTCTTAATAAATCTAACTCATAACTAATGACTACAGTAGTCAGTAGTCATTTTCCTGATTTTTACTGTGTTTTTGTCTGTCAGATCACAAAGAATCTTTCCTGACACCACAGCCACTTGCTGAATCTCGTCAGGTAGCAGAGAGCTTCATCAAGGTGAGTTAAGTTGTTACTGGCTGATTCTTTCATGCTGTGTTTTGACCTGCACTTAGCAGAGACAACCCCCCACTGCTCTGCCTTGGGTAGGTCTTCGCCTCCACTTTGGTTGATAGAATGTAATATCAGATAATTTTTTTGAAAATAAAAAAACGATGAGAGAAACTTAATTCTGTGAAATACAAGAATACTAAACATTACTATTTCTTTATTTCATTTTGTCAACACATTTCATATTCATAAAATAACAAACAAGCAAAGTTTCAAGTTACAAGCTGGCATGAACAATTTTTCACACTTGGTTGCTTGTAATTGTGCTTTAAACAATATGACATGAATGCAACAAATGCTTGTGTGTTCTGAAAGCTGTTACTCTGGCTCCTATCAGAGCTTCTCTCCAGTAGGGGGCAGCACTGAGCTGTGGCGTCCCCTGCGAGCTCTCAGCCTGCTGCCTCCGTCCCGGGGCGTCAGGAACCTGCTGCTGCTGTCGGACGGCCATATCCAGAACGCAGAGCTCACCTTGAAGCTGCTCAGAGACAACACCCAGCACAGCCGCCTCTTCACCTGCGGCCTCAGGTCTGAATGGGTCAAGTGGTCTTAGGTCACAGTGTGGGGATATGTTGCAATAATCAATCAAGAATATATAAAAGCATATACAACTTTTTGTAGATCACCAATAGATAAAAAATACCAAATTTAACCAAGTTATCTTAAGTTGCCTGAACAACATTTTGACTTGATCATCAAAACAGAGATTTTCATCAAATAGCACTACTAGATTCCTGCCAGTCTGCTAAATATTACCTGACAGACCAGTAACATTAGCACCAAAACAGCTGATGGAATTTGGGGGAACAGAATGACCTCAGACTCATCTTCATTCAGTGTGAGGAAATGTTGGAATACTCAAGATTTAAAGGGGACCTATTATGCTTTTTCCTCTTTTCTGACCTATAAATGTTGTTACAATGTTGCATACTCGTGTTAAACGATGCCACCGCGTCAAATAAACAAGGTTCGTGCATTTGGAAGTGAGCCCTGCAGCTGTTTTGGACGGCTCTGAACGCTCTGTTTT
>JAJHUR010080595.1:0-17484 GCA_027495735.1 Lutjanus campechanus | reverse complement strand
ACATGAGACACAGCACCTGCCAAACATCAAGTCCAGTGAGAGAACAGACAGACGGAGAAAGTGTCGGCGAAGCAGAAGAAAAAAAACAAGAGAGTGAGTCAAGCTACCATGAGCCCAAACCAACAACATTTAAACTGTCCAAATTTACGGACATTTAGATGTGTTTTTGCAGGAAAGGACAAACCCTTTCATACATTTATCCTTCTCTCTCTCATTTGCCTGTTATCTTTCCATCCAGAGGACAAACTGATTAATTAATTAGTTGAACTGACAGAAAATAAGCAATCAGTTTTGATAACTGATCAATCTTTGAATCATTTATTAAGCAAAATGGTTTAATAAATTGACTGGTTTCAGTTGTACAAATGTGAGGATTTTCTGTCTTTTCTCCATTCTATATCATTGTAAATGTAATATCTTTGTCTAAATCGTTGCTTAATTCACTGATAAATTGATTAATCAGTCCCTCCAGGAAGTTGTGATGTTGTGATAATATCTGTGGTAAAACTTGCCTAAATTTGAAAGAACTTTACCTCCAGACAAACTTGTTAGATACCACCACATTTGTTCTGGGGGCGTTTGAGGAGGAGGATGTGGACTGGTGCAGAATCAAAGTGGGCTCGATCTCGGTCTCTCAGGTCTAAGCCGGGTTAGCGTAGCTCTTGTCCCGGCTGTCTTCTGCGATCGTGGTCCAGCTTGTCTGGCTGGGTGACCCGTCTCATGGTCCGCTGCACTAATCAAGTCCCTGTACTTCCTTTTCCCACATTAATGAGTGTATTTCTAACATCGATCATGTAGATATACTTGTTGTATTTCACCATCCAACCAATGTTTGCTGAGGTGTAAGCTAGCTTTAGCCTTGTTTAGCATTTGTATATCATGTACATCCGAAGGAAGCATTAAAATGTTAACTACACCATCCAGCTACACTTATGAAATCTGCTTGTGAGTCATTATTTTAGTCGACGAAATCCACGTTCGTCTGCTAGAAATGAGAAGTTTGATGCTAAATCTGCCACCATTATCACCGTAAACTGCATAAATGCAGTGTGAGGATGGAAAAGCTTGGTAGACTTAACAACAGTAACTAAGGAGGACGGGGCTCAGACTTTAATCCCAATTAAAGCCTGCAAAATCCTGGAGGGACTGATTAATATTGAAAATAGTCATTAGCTGTGGCATTACTCAGCTATTTCTTTCACTTTTTCTTCCCTTCTTCAGTCCTCTTTCTCTCGTGGAGGCCTGCCTGTGTGTCGCAACACAACTGGAGCTGGATTGAGGTCATGTGCACTCTTATGACATAATAAACGGCTCCAACCCCAACCTCTGTGTGTGTATGTGTGTGTGTGTGTGCAAAAACAGCACCCACAGCAGAAAATGAGCCAGCCGCAGCTAATAGATATAATGGGTCGTATTAGTGACAGTATTTAGCAGCTGGCAAAAAAAAAAACACTGGCCTGAAAAACACAGCAAGCTGCATTGTTGGGGTTTGTGGCTGCACAACATGTGAACAACACACATCAGTGCCAGATGTGAGTGGATAACATCTGGTAGTGACACCAGCAGGGCTTTAAAGATGAAAGTTTGCGGGGAAACGCTGAGCTTCAGAGACCAAAGCAAAGAGCCCGAAGGCAGAGATGAGCATTTCTTATTCATCTTTGTGGTTCTTTCTTCCTTTCTACCTCTGTTTCACTCCCATTCTCTGTCTTACACACAAACACATGTCATCACACAGGCCGCAGCAGTGTGTGTCTGTACGATGATGTGATGAAATGACAGCACTGTGTTGACTCTCTGCTTGTTCTCTAGCTCTGCTATAATCACATCATCAAAGCGTGATGGAGTCACTCATAAAACCACAGCCACAGTCGCTCCCTGGGACACAATCTCCACCTTGTTTCCGCACACACACACACACACAGACACACACACACACTCACACAGTCAACTGTTCTGTCACTTATTCCACACTGAGTAGGTTATGCGCTCATACACTCACACAGCTTCTCTTTTTGTTTCTCCTCTGAGAGAAATTATAAGGGAGACTATAAGCGAGAACCTCTTGTCGTTCCATCTTCTCAGGGAAAAAAAAACAAATATGGAAAGAATTAGAGACAAAGGCTGAGGGAGAGAAAGTGCTGAGGCGTCCCAATGCCAAGCGTGTGCGTCATCAGATTTTATTATCTAAAACTTAGTGAGCCATCCTCTCCCAGCCAGTACAAAAAAGCAATTGCTTGGGCATCGAGTGGGGGGACTGATATCTGGTGGCAGATGGAAGCTGTGTTAGTGTTGCTCTCACCTTGATGTAATTATATGACAACTTTAAAACCGGTTTCACCTAATTGTTCCTTTCTGCTGCGTTTGATGAACCATCAAACACCAAAGCACCAAATCCCACAGGTGCTGTCAGTGTTTCAGTAATTTCACGATAGTATTCTGAACTTTCAATTCACATTCAGATTCTTTCAGCTTTGGTTTTGTTAATTTGGCCGCAAAAGTTGCGCCAAATGAAACTGAAAAACCGTCCGTCATAGGTGTTTGTCAGCCCACTTATAGATCTGACGATCAATACCACATACAGAAGCACACTGTGCCATGAAGTGGTTACAAGACATATGTTGTCATGTATGAAAAGAAGAAAATGAAAACTGAAAACTACTACTTGACTATGAAATGCTACAATATGATATACTTTATTTTCTCATTTTGAATTTGGGCTCAGAAGCTGCACACAGCTGCCTTTAAGGTAAATGTAGGAAAAACAAAGCAAACAAATAACACAGACACAAACACAAGCAATTCATAACCCCAGTTATATGTTGCACACTTTATACCGCCAGGCGTAAGAACACCATAAGGTTATTGCACATAATTGAAGCACAAATACGTTTTCTTAATGGTTAAGTTTACAAAAGGGAAAGTTTAAGTTTACAATCAGCTGCCAAAGGCTAAGAGCTCAAACTTGGGGTGGAGAATATTAAATATATCAGACAATCTTCTCTTGCTTGCTTGCCTGAGAACAGACTGCTCAGATATTGACTGGAAGGATCTGGTGTTCATTCCTCCTCATAATCTACCGGGCGGTTTATCAGATGAGCAAGCTTAGACTTAAACTGTCCAGTGAAATTTCCAAACCATCCTCACATCTCATACCTCACTGTACTCTTTATTCTGGCCTGCATGATTCTCTGATCCACCACATACACCCTAAATTTACTATAAGCAAATTGTTTGGACTCAATGCGTTACTGCTTACTAGTAATCAATTTATTAACGAGTTTAACATTTAACATGTATAACTGGAATAAAGAAGCCTTATCATAAACATAATGCTGTAAAAAAAATATAGTCTATGAATCTGGCAAATGTTAATTTGAAGCTAAATGAAGCTTCATGACTATTGAGATGTGTTGATGGTGGTTAAACGCTGGTAACTTGACTACCCTAATAAATGATTTATAAATGGTTTATAATTAGGTTGTAAACACGAAAAATCTTATGATAATAATAAGGATAATAACAAATAAACAATAATAATTTATAACACAGTTCTCAAACATTAGAGTCGGCTCACTATTTGGCGAGACATCTTACTAATGAGTAACATTTAGAGCTGCAAGGGAACTGCAACGTGATGAAAAAAAAAAAAAGAACAACAAGGAAGCCTAACTGTAGAGTTGAAAATGACGATTTATTAACGTATCACCACCATTTATAAGAGTGCATCGTGTGTGAATCTGATAATTTGATATGTTAATTTGATGCCAGATGACTAATAAAATGTGCTGCCAGTGGTTAAATGCCAGTAACATGTTAACAATATGTGATGAAGCTGACGGGTATAAATGTCGGCTGTCAAGTAAGTGATGAGATCTGAGGCTTAATAGTTCTGTTACTGTTGCCCTTTTTATAATATTTGTTGTAACAGCTTATTAATGATTTATAAAGTGTTTACATCCTACTTAATAACCAAACTATAAAACATCAGTAGTATCAATTATATAAACAGCACTTGCATATGAATGTCCTGGATGACTTAATGATTAACAGGCAGAGAAGTGCAGAGAGCAGGAAGAGTTTCGTTTCATATGAAGCCACCGGGAGTCTCACAGTTACATCGTGCCCACGACTCCCTGACCACCCACCTGTGTCTGTGCATGAGATGGTGTTCCATTCAGTGCCCACTCACGCTGGAGCAGTGTGCATCAGTCAAGCAACAGATAATAACATCCAGGCGGCTCTAGCTTTGAGTCACACCTCTGTTCCCTATCTTAATGTCTCACTGCCTCCTCTCAGCAGAGGAGAGAGCAGTTTAACACCTGCAGCCGTTCAGATCCTCCAAATTTTCTAAATGAACGCTCTGAGGTCGTAAAGCCTGCAGGGAAGTGTCATTTGAATAAACTCGAGCTAAGTTTTGTTTTTATGAATGAAAGTGCTCCATTTGAATCACATCGGGTTGTAAACGTGTTTATTTGTAGCTTGAAGCCGTTACTGTAATAACTGACAGTTTTGTTTATTTTCTCTCTAATCAAGCTGCTTCTTCACAGCTTATCACAGGGTTTGGAACATTTTCATGGAAGCTCATTTCCAACAATTTGATGGGGGTAAAAAAGATGAGAATGAGGATTTTTCTCAAAACAATGAGTTAGGGGGCGCCTGGATAGCTCAGTTGGTGGAGCGTGCGGCAGATGTACAGAGGCTGTGAGCCCTCTGGAAGAGCCGTGGGTTCGACTCCCGTCTGTGGCCCTTTGCTGCTTGTCATTCTTCCACTCTCTCTCCCCCTTTCCTGTCATATCTTCAGCTGTCCAATCAATTAAAGGCATAAAAAGCTGTTGATGTCTTTGTATAAATTCCCTCGGGGCAATACAGGTTTCATTCATTCATTCGTTCATTCATTCATTCATTCATTCATTCATTCATTCATTCATTCATTCATTCGTTTGAGATGAGAAAGTGGTTATTTTGAGATACAAATTGACGGGGTTCTCATGTTTCTCAATATAATGACTTACAGGATCTTTTCCACCATCAAATTGGTAGAATTTGGCTTCCATATATTTCAGCCATCTATATTAAAGATAAAAGTTAAAACAGTGGGATGCAAAAAGTGAAAGAGGTCTTATGTTTTTCCCAGCCTTGTTTTTCCCAGCTTTTTATTCCTGCCACATTAATGTAGCTTGACCTTTCCAATGATCTGCACAGCAGCGACCGAGGAGCACTCTATCATGTGTGTGCAACTGCATCTGCATAAAAATGGTAAATGGACTGCATTTATACAGCACTTTTCCCATCCACCAACCACTCAAAGCACATTTCTGCATGTTTTCATATTCCTTAATAAACCAGGTCACCAGAGAAAAACAAACCACATAACGAAAATGAATCTAAATAATAGTTGAGGGTGAATTAGTGCGAGAGAGAGACAGGCCTCGTGAGAGGGGCGATAGATGGTAAAACAAGAGGTAAACAACAAAGAGAACAGTGAAAATGGAAAAAGCGGAGAGGAAGCAATGCAGCAGATGAACCAAAGTGGAGAATTTCATTTTAGTGGAAGTATATGATGTAAATATTTTCCGACAGACTAAGTTTCACCCAGAATATTTGTACCACTGTACCTTTAAAAGCATTATTATCGTAAACCACAAAACAACAAGTGAGGTAACGAGGTTTGCTGACAGACCCACAGCTCCAGAACATTTGGTCATGATGTGCTAATTTAGCTTGAGGATGGTGGGCATCCAAACTGGTGATTCACAGGAGACCAGACGTACTGACAAACAAGGAGATGGTAGAAATGATCAACATGCTGGACAAAAACAAACAAACAAACAAAATGTTCATGCACAGATAGTCATTTGGCTCATGTAGTTTATGTTGGAACTCAAAAAAGTTCCAAAAACCCTGAAGCCAAGGTCACGTTGGTATTGAATTAAATCTGGGATAAAGTGCAGTCGGTCCAAGGACATTTAGCCTAAAGTGGAAAGTTTAAATGTTTCTGTATAAATGTCACATATTCATCTGTAAATTAGTCCATCCTGCAGCTCCTTGCAACCTTGAATTGCAATAAGCAGGAATAGAGAGTGGATGGATGGATGGATGGATGAATGGACATAGTTATTGCTAAAAAGCTTTCCTTTCTTCTATTTAGTATTATCAGTCAAAAAAACCCAATTTATCTAAGATTTGACTGGATTTCCAACTCAGCATCTGATTTTAAACCTGCACACAGGATTTTACTACGACTGTGCTCATGAGTCAAGGTCTGCTTGAACACCAAGTTAGCCCTTCAGTTATATTCCTGCAAGGATTTGATTTAGTATTAAAATGGTGCAGTTATTGCAAGGAACTTAACAGGATATGCAACCAGAAAATAAAGCGCTTCTGTTTTAGTTTCCAATATTAATAAATTTTGGTCGTGTTTAGAAAGGAACCTTAACAGCTAGGCTCGTTCAGGATGAGCCAGGCCTGCACAGAATCGATCAGATTTGTGTCAGTTAGATTTGTTTTATATTTCAGTTTGACTTGATCCCAACTTGCTCTGACGTCGTGCACACGTGAGCAACGGTAACCTCATGAAATCTACGCAGCTGCAGTTTTAAGCATGAGGCTGTCACCCAATCGATGAGCTTACAGGCTCTGATTGGCTCTTAGTTTTGACAACAAACACCAGGTGTTGTATAAAATCCTAATTTATGTGTAATTGTCATATTTAACACTGGATATATTAGTCTTATGTTGTGCAAATGTTTAATTTTTTAACCAGTGTATCTTTGTGGCTGATAATAATAATAAAGGTCATATATGATTCACCAAAACCAGCAGTTACAAAGTGTTTTAGGATCATGGGACGGTTGGGGAATTTCTTCTACTTTAACTCAATCAGCGATCAACAACACATTTTATTTCTTCAGCTATGAACAAGCTCTGCAAACTATGTGTAGCCGGATGATCTAACAGGGTGTTAAAGTAGCTGTCACTTCCTGTATATTCTCTGAAGGCTGCTGGAAACGGCCCCACTTGACAACAGTTTTTTGTCACCACCTCCTGCTGCAGCCGCCTGCTCTTGTCTAATCTAGTGTGATTTGTATGTGCTGTTTCCTCTTTGTGCATACCTTTCTTCAGGCTGTTTATTAAGTCTGTAATTCTACTCCGCCATAAAAAAAAGTTTAGTTTTCATCTATTTATATAATTTTTTTCTTAATGAGCAGCATAAAGCCACAAAACCAGCACTTTGTTATACAATATTGTGTTGTAAATTTTTTAATGAATAAACCCTCTAGTTTGTTAAATAGCCAGGTAGCCTACAACAGCATGATTTGTCACTTTAGGACTTATCTGCAAATATCTGCAACAGTGAGGTGCACTGATTTACTTAATTTTTTTTAGAAAAATTATTTGTTCTCTAGTAACTGTAAATGAGGGCACTCCCTCAATGATTCCTTTAGATTAGAAGATGTTGAGTGTTTAGAGTACATATATGTTAAGTCTTTTAAAGTAATTCAGAAACAGACAAATACAATAAAACTAGTCTTGGTGTTATCCTCATACAACTGCTAAGTGCCACGACTGTGCTGAGTTTTGCAAATCTAGGGTTCCCTTCTAGACATGACCAAAACATTCAGGAGAAGAAATTCAATTTATTTACTTAGTTGGCCTTTAAGGAAGTGTATTTAAAGGAACAGTTTGACTTGTTGGGAAATACTCTTATTGGTTTTCTAGGTAAGAAAACCTAAAATGTCAAACTTTTCCTTTAAATACAAAAACACACACCATGTATAAATTTCAAGCTACATTATGTAAAAACTTCTCCCCAGGCTGCTGAACCCCACAAATTCACAGAAAAATAATGAGGACAAAACCTTAGTGTCCTTACTGGAAGCGCAAGTTTGGCCTTAAGGGTGGACATTAAAGATCAACTGGATTAGCAGGGGGTTAAAGAATCATTTACACTTGAAGCTCCTGTGTAAATTCAGCCCTGGAGGTCTGAGCAAACAGCACAGTACAGAAGCCCCTCATCACCATGGAGATCTCTGATTCATAATCACACCCGTTGCACTTCTAGCCTGAATAAACCAAACGGTCAAACGGGCAGCGAGATGCTCCCTGCAAAATGATCACGGCTGTTAGCCCTGACACAGATCGAAAAGAGCCTTAGAATCTAACGCCGGACTGTCGATCGAAGCCAGCCTGCACAGCTTTCGCCTGAGGCTGGTCTGAAATGTGTCTGTGGCCAAAGTACCTGATGTCACGTCGCTGCCTTTTAGTGAAGCCTCAGATCCAACAGTCTGAACCCGAGGCCTGTCTTCACTGTTGTTAAAACCATGGCCTATTTGAACTAATGCACAGAATTCAATATATGAGAGCAAAATTTATTGCAAAAACGAATGTTTTTAATCTCAGATAGGTGCAACCGCACCAGTGGCTGCAGTCGTATATGGAGGAAAATGAATGCAATTATTTTTAGTGAACATCATATTTCTGTCCGTTAGATACAAGCCCACAGAAAACTGGGCCCGGCTCAGTCCTAAGATGAAAAGACAAAGGTAAATATTATTAATGAACTTTTATATCTCTCAGTAATTGTGGTGTAACAGCACAAGTTATGGTTTGGCTTATACCCCGGTTAAGGAGTCATGGTTCGGTGTGGGTTTGGTGTGAGTTTGGTACAGCGGGGGGAGAAAAAACAACTGCCAAAGGATAAGTTTCTTTTCATTGGTTCATTGGGGGGGCCAATTTCCACAGCTGCACCCCACTTGAGTCCACCAGTGAGGCTGTACAAACACTGAACAAATACTTTCTCAACAGGCAATAGACCACAATAGGCTGAAAAACTGAAAAGCATCTCTTACGCTATGAAATTAAAAACACAAAATAAGTAGAATATTTTAAGTTATTTAAATATGCAAACCACCAATTTACTGCATGTATTGCATGTGCTGCACTGTAGTAAACAGTAAAATTAGCATTAGATATCTGAAACTCTCGAGATTTGTACACATTGTCTCTTTATTGCACATGTTGTACAAATTGGTTGTGGTTAAGATCTTCGTAGGTTTAGGCACAAAAAACACTTGGAGAGGGAGAGATCATGGTTTGGGTTGAAGTGATAACTCTTGCGAGATCTTTTGCAGGCCTGGGTTTATCATTGAGACACAACTTCGCCATAGTGTGACTGACTCACATGCCAATCAGCTCGAAGGTTAGAGGTTTCCGGGCACAGCTCACACTTATGAACACTGGTTATGCATTACTTTTGTAGGTCTAGACTTATGCGTAGTCTGTGTGTGGATGAACCTTCACAGACATCGTGATGATCAATGATATCGTTGTTGGTTAGCTGGCTGGCTGTACTGTGGCTAAGCTATGAAAACAGCAAGACAAATAACTTCACAAACAGAAAAGAAACACAACTGCCACAAATGTAACCAAACATCTAGGTTTCACCTACCTGGACATGCTTAGTAAGAAAATCATAAACAAGATATGGAGATGAAGTGCAATGACCAGCAACTGCAGCTTCTTTGGAATTTCTCGCCCAAGTGTCACCAAAGGAAGTTCATCAACAACTCCTGAATTACAGCAACTCTGAGGGGACACTGTACCTCAAACAAGCAGGGTCTTTAAATAACAATGTTATTGATGACTGTCAGTCGTCACGATGAACAGCTGAACCCTGAAGGTCATTGCTCCTGACCAAGAAATAGTCCCTTGCATAACCCCTCGTAAAACCCCAACTTGTCACTTTTACGCACAATTTTTTTTCAGAGCTCAAAAAGAGAGCAGATGAACTGTTTTCTCTTTTGCCCGGTCCTTACACTAAGCTAGGCTAAACATGTCCTAAGAGCTTCTTATGTCTAGCTTGGAAAGAAAAACAATTTCCCAAAATGTTCACTCGTCACCTCACCCTCCCAGTCCAAACATATATAGGACCTACAGTGGGATGAAATTTGAGAAAAACAAGAAAGGATTTATTTAGAGCCAATGTTTGGTTTGTCTGTTATGGGCTACCATAGAAACATGGCGGTTCAACATGGCGGACCACAAAAAACACTACAAGTCTTATTTTCAGGTGGTTATACATAAATGAAAACATATTTATGAAGACGATTCTCCAGAATTCTACCAAAAGGTTCAACCTTTAATACAAAAAAAGACATTTACCCTGAGCCTTTGCCCCCCTCACCTTTTCTTTCTGACAAAGAGAAAAGACAGTCATCATGTCTGTAGTTCCTGTTCTACTGTCTCATTAAAATTTAAAGCACAAAACATGGAGGCGGATGAACAATGTGGAAAGAGAAAGCAGCAGAGAGACATTTTATCACCACAACAAAGAGAGTTCAGGGTATTTAATTAGATAAAAGGAGACATATCGAAAGACTGAGGGTGGGCAAACTGCTGCTTCAACACGGCAGAAAAAAATGAACAGAGCCTGAAGAGAAACACAGCGTTGTGCATGCAAGTTATCCTTGTCGCCTCCAGTGACTCAGCATTAAAACAATGAGCAAACTTTTTTTAAATTGTCTAATCAGGTGTGAGTCACTGTGGGCAGCTTGTGTAGTCATTCATCTCAAAGTTTTTGTTCCATGTCTCTTTTGAATTGTTATAATATTGAGAATCGTCACTCACCAGCTGCGGCACACCACAAGCCGATCTGGAAAATAAAGTTCCCCTTCTTCCTGATATCCTGATCATTTGTAGCAACAGGCTGGGAAGTGACATGTTGAAGTCCCACAGACACAGAGCTTTATGTGTAGCAGTGTGTCTCTGGGCATGAGGGGCTATTTCTGAGTCACGGTGTCAGAATACACACCAATCACTCACAACACTGTACACGGGCCAGGGTGTGCATGTGTGTGTTTGCACTAATCTGTATCTGCAGGTGCGTATGCCCTGAAGTGTAGATAGGGATTAGATTTTACTGGATGAAAGCCATCTCTATTTTTGTGTGCATGTACACATAGACTAGTGTGTGTATTTGTGGCTGTGGGTGCAAAAGGATTTCACTGAACCCTATAGAGCGTGGTGACAAGCCTACCCTCAAATTTTCCCCTCTGGTTAAGGTACAGAGGGGTTTTCTGTCTGCCTCTGTGTTTGTGTATGAGGCGAGTGATATTTGATCCCATAATTCCTCTGACGCACTCTAGCCAAGAGCTGCCTCTGAGTTGCAATGCCAGCCTGCAGCCACACTGATCCCGAGCAAGCCGAACAAACTTTCTGGGATTAAAACTAGTTTTTATTTTTATTTATCAGGGATATAGGGGGAAAAAACAGAACATCAATCAACAGAATATCGTGCCGTTCATCTTTCAGCTCATTTTCTGTTACTTTTTGGTTCACTTGCACCACTGTCATAGTCGTTTTCAGCTCCATTCGGCATCAGTTTACAGCCAAAAAAGCTCTAAAAATTCCACTGTACATACCTGCTCAGCTCCAAACAGACACAGTTGGCGACTACCTGGTGTACTTAGTGATGCATACAGGAGCTAAAGAGCCTGATATTTTCTTCAGGAGTTGGTGGAGACCCAAAACAGAGCTAAAGGAGAGTGACTATTGGACTTAAAGGTAAAATATGCAACTCCTTTGCATTGAATGGAATGCAAAGGAGTTTCCCCCACCTCCTCCTCCCCAGACTCAGAGCTCAGGCAGGTTGCATGCAGGCTGCAGGGAAACTGAAACTACATTAACGCAAGATGAGAGCAACATTATACTTCAACAGTGGCAAGTGACATTGAATCCTACGCTGTTAAGCTGATCAGCTGTTTATATCTTCGTCAAGTGTCTATCAATGTAAAGTTAAGCCCGTTATCCTAAAACAAAAGCCCACTGCTCCAAAAATACACACACTGGAGTTCGAATACTGTGACTGCCTGCCTTACTGCCCACCAGACTCCATTATCATATTGCTCAATTTAACCATTGAAAGAATGTTAAAAGATTTTTTATGACACCCATTTGGCAAACATTCTGCATTGATTTTAACTCTAATTAGCGTGAATCAGACAAAAAATGAGGACATACAGGCTGTAGCATTGTTGTCGGAGAAGCCAGTTAGCCATCCATCTTCTTCCGCTTATCCAGGGCCGGGTCACGGGGGCAGCAGTCTAAGCAGGGATGCCCAGACTTCCCTCTCCCCAGACACTTCCTCCAGCTCTTCCCGAGGCGTTCCCAGGCCAGCCGAGCGACATAGTCCCTCCAGCGTGTCCTGGGTCTTCCCCGGGGCCTCTTCCCAGTGGGGCATGCCCGGAACACCTTCCCAGGAAGGCGTCCAGGAGGCATCCGACATAGATGCCCAAGCCACCTCAGCTGGCTCCTCTCGACGTGGAGGGGCAGCAGCTCTACTCTGAGCTCCTCCCGGGTGACAGAATTTCACACCCTATCTCTAAGGGAGCACCCCGCCACCGTGCGGAGGAAACCCATTTCAGCCGCTTGTATCCAAGATCTCGTTCTTTCGGTCAAAGTTCATGACCATAGGTGAGGGTAGGAACATAGATTGACTGGTAAATCGAGAGCTTTGTCTTTCGGCTCAGCTCCCTCTTCACCACGACAGACCGGTACAACGACCGCATTACTGCTGCCGCTGCACCGATCCATCTGTCAATCTCACGCTTGTCGGAGAGGCCAGTTAGTATGTTAATCTGTTACACATCATGGTCATTTAATGATGAATTTGATAGAGACCAAAAACAGAACTAAAAGAGAGTGAATGTTGGACTTAAAGGGGAAATATGTAAAATATTTACTGTACTAAATCATAAAATTATATGTCATCAGAGATTAAGGAAGTATGCAAGTTGAAATACTGGCTTCTCCGACAACAGTGTCCAGTGTCTGAAATCATCAATAGTCCTTTTGAAGGAGCAGATGTGAACGGTTAAATTTAGCAATATGCTAATGGAGTCTGGAAACTAGTAAAGTTGGCAGTCACTGAACTCCAGTGTGTATTTTCAGAGCACTGGGCTTTTGTTTTTGTGATAACAGGCTTAAGCTTTACACTGACAGACAATACACAGAGTTATGAAAAGCTGATCAACTTACAGTGGAAGATTCACCATCGTTTGTCTTTGTCAAAGTTTAATGTTGTACTTATCTTGCACTTTTGAAGGTTTCGTGTCCCTGCAGCCTGCATGCAACCTGCCTGAGCTTTGAGTCTGGGGAGGACGACAGGGCAAGGGGAAGCGACTCGCTCCAATATTTTGAACTCCAGTACCCATATTTGAAAGCTTTTGCATATTTCACCTTTAAGATTCATCATGTGGTCAAAAAATATAATAAATTGCATATAGCAACAAACCCCAACAACAGTCATTCTATTTTAAAAACAGCTTCTAAATGCCTGTAAAAGTTATTATTATAGTGCCATTGTTAGTTTCCATCACAGCTGTGAAGTGGCACAGCCAAAGGGGGAGGCAGCTATTTTTAAACTGCCAGTAAGATACCAAATCTCTGCTGACCACTGCAGACTTGACCTGCATGACACCTGATGTGTTCACGGTGTTTAAAAACACCATTAAGCTGTAACCCTGAGATTCATGTGTGTTCTGCCTCAGGACCTCAGAGACCTGTTGCCTACTTACTTATGCAACGCTGATGAGCTACAATTTCAAATAACCAAACAATAATCACCAGAACTCAGTGACATCTCTTAAATAACCCTATAATAGTTAATGCTCACATACATACTGTAGGCCTGTTGCACTGTGTTTCCATCATAGTAGTCAGAAATACAGTAAGTCCTTGTTTTGTGGTCGTTGTAACAGTGTTTTGCTGTCAAGCTCATATCCACTGAGCTAAAACGGTCACACTCAAGTTCCTTTTCTGCCCCTAAATTTCTGTGGCTCAGGAGGTAGAGCAGGTCATCCATTCTGGCAGTCTGTCTCTGCCTTCGGCAAGACACTGAAGGTTCAGTGTCTCGCCGGTATGTCTGTGAGAACATTCACAGACATACCACTGAAACCTAAGTTGTCCCACATGGACAAGGCCAGCGCCTTCCGGAGTGTAAACATGAGTGTGAGTGGATGTAATGAAAGGCAATATCATAAAGTGCTTTGTTAAGGTACAAATGCCCGATATGAGGTCCATTTACCATTACTCTGGTAATAAATCATTTCGTTCGTTCTTTATTTATTATATGCACAACAATTAAAATGGAACAATCATTAGCCATGAAATTCTCAGGCTCCCTTCAACAATACTCACAGACCATGTGTATATGAAGAAAACCACACAAGTAATCTCTACTGTAATCTCGACAGGTTGTTCAGTAATGTAGTAAATGTATATGCTAATGGACAGGTAAGAATAGGATTTAGATAAGTTAAATATATATAGTATATGTTTACTGTGTGCAGGTATAAACATAAATCTGAGCCTGGTGGTGCAGGACTGGATGTAACGTCTGCCAGATGGCGGCAGGCAGAACAGTTTGTGGGTGGGGTGATCGGGGTCTTTGATGATCCTGCTGGCTTTGCTCCTGCAGTGCTGTTTGTGCAGTTCTCCATGAGTGGCAGCAGATCTGAGCAGATATACTGACAACCAGTTTTTCCTTGGTAAAAAGCCATTATCTTTTTTTTTCATCAGTGATGATCATATTTGTATTTTTCCTCAGAAACAGATTATTGGAAGAGGGCGTGCAATTTTTGGATATAACGTAACCAGGTAAGCTCTCTCCACGTCAGCATTATGTTTGTTGTCAAACAGCCAGCTGCAAATATAAAACTATATAAATGTATCTTCTAGTTATTGTATCAAATAACTGTCTCTGCATTCAATTACTTTTGGTTTTAGTAAATAACTTAACTAGCTTTAAAAGTCCATGTCCAGGAAAAATATTGGTAACATTCAAGTGTACAACTGTCACACAATGACGCGGTAGGGTGACTTTAAATCCTAAGTATTGAGGAATGCAGAGTTAAAACAAGTACAAGTAAAACACGGTAGTTAAAATGGCTGTGTCTAAAATTCAATCATATAACCCAATAAATGTTTGTCTTTAAAAAGGTCTGTGATTAATTAAGTTGTTCAGGAGGAGGCAGAGTTCTGCTTGTCTTTTTTTCAGGGGGTACTTCATCTCGGGCCTCTTATTGCTCCGTCATCAGCCAAAAACACAACACGTAAGTAACACAACAAGTTCACAGATGTGCAATATGAAACAATAAAACCATAAAACCATGCAGTAATATAAAACTAACAAAGCCGTGTAACACACAAAACCCAAAAACTGATGAAACTCCAGTGAATAAATTAAAAGATGCAAAATAATTAAAACATGCAACCATTAGGATGAAGTGAAACAAAACTCAGCTGAAAGGATGTCCCACTCTGACAAAAATTATGTACGCAAAGAACTATAAAATAAAGAAAACAGTTTCTGTGCTTGTCTCAATCACAAATATTTGTTTTCTTTTTCATTTCTCATTAAATTATCTTCCATGTGCATAAACTTTTCTTTCCTTGGACATTTTATAAGCTGCTAATATTGCAAACTAAACAGCTGATATTGAAATGGTATCAAGTTTATACCGACATCTAGCAGCTAAATGCTTTCAGCGTGTGGAAGCAATGTGTTTACGGACACAGTCCTTCCATGAAATAGCACAAAATCGTATTCCACATATTCTATTCTTTGCGACCTTTCACAGTTCACATAAAATGAGGTGCTGGGTCTGATCCGGCCCGTTGGCCTTAAGATTGACATATGTGACTGAGGGTTTAAACTTGATATATTTTGAGTATTTGGATCAAAATCATTAAGGTCGGTTGAGAGGAGGATGGTGGTGGTGTGCAGCTCGGTAAATCAGCAAATTGTCTGTTGCTTTGTCTCCTCTGTGGAGGCTGAAAACCAAATGTTTCTGCTTTCTGAGTGAAAGCTGCACACCCAGGTAGTAACATTGTTCTTTTGTCACACAAGACATACATTCCTATCCAGTACTCACACGCACAATACCTCTTATTGCATCACATAAGAACAGGTAGTAAAATGCTCCCTTCTATCAAGTCACTGCATGTCATGAGGAGAGTTTAGATAGTGTTTTATGACTGTGTAATCGGAGCATTTTACTGTATCACAGAGATGTTTAACTGCTTTAAAAAGATGACGGAGGAAGTCAACTCAATTATGTGGAAATATCCACTGTAAGTGGGCGATTCAGCGGCAGTAATGAAACCACTCTCTCACAAAACAATCATAATGAAACCCTTCATCTTCAAACATTTTACAGAGAAATAAAACGCCACACAAATTCGCCTCGACAATGGCGTGTGCGCATCTGCGTTGACGTTTCAGTCTGCTGTGGCTGCATTTTAATCACTTGATGTTTGGTGCTGCATTTGAGTGATCATTAGTGTGGCGGGGGAGCGCAGGTCATTGGCAAATTAATTCAATGTCACTCAACTGACCATGCTGAGGCCAGAGAGCGCTTTAAAATATATGTTAGGGGCTCATTTCGCCTGTCTGCTGACAACCATAATGGGGATTACGTTTGGCTGCAATAACTAAAAGCAATGGATTTTAAATTAGGCTCCTCTTTTTTCCCACAGTGTTGTTCATTGTGTATTGAAACCATCTAAAGGTCAAAATAAGACGGACGTTTTTAGCCATGGTTGTGATGTAACAGTGTCAGTCTGTTGGTCAGTTAGTTCACCACTCTACGACTCTACTCTACTACTGCCACTTGCTGAGCTGTTTGTAATCACACCAGAACGATATTTGATTGGTGAATCTCATTTCCAGGGAATCAAATACCGGCATTTTGGTTTGGTAAAGCTTCCTGAGTGCAGCAAAAATAATGAGACAATAAGGAAATACAGCCAGAGGGCAGGCTCTCTGCAGATACAGACAGCCCTACACACTTCTAGTGGGTCATAAGTGATGGCTGAAAGGGAATATGTGTGAGTCAATACAATGTTGTTGTACTTTCCTGGAAAATGTTGCATGTGATGTCTTTAAATATCTCAACATCTACTTGATGGATCGGCGCAAAATGTGTTTGAGACATTCATTGTTCTCAGGTGCTGTCTCTTAATGGATTTAGTGATCCTGATTTTTCCTAAAGCACCACCCTGAGATTGAAATTTTTAGTTTTGAGTGAAATATCTCAACAGCTATTGGAGTGATTGCCGTGACATTTGGTGCACACGTTCTTGTTCCACAGATAAGAAATCCTAATGACTTTGGTGATTACTTTCCATGCGGCGCGATCGTCAGGTCAAAAAAATTTAATTGCTTTGCGAGCAAATACCCTTAAAACTAATGGCATTCTCATCAGCTGCAGCTGCACTTTGTCTGCAGTGCAAATTAGCAAATGCTAACATACTAGCCCAGGATGAGGACTGCCCATTGCTTCAGTCGTCTGAAGCCCTAAATTGTTATTTTTCTTCTTTGTCTAACAGCCTGTTATCCTGAAAACAAACGACCATTGCACTGAAGGCCCATTGCCCCGAGAATAATCACTCTCCCTGCAGCTGCATTAGGGTCAGGGTTAGTTT
>JAJHUR010080594.1:0-24321 GCA_027495735.1 Lutjanus campechanus | reverse complement strand
GGACACAAGCCCTGGCATTAAAATGGGCAACTCTTGGCAAACGAAAAGGTAACAACTTGTAGCCTTTTTGTGTTTGTATTGTTAGACCCAGGTGCTTTTTTGCGATTTTCAGCATGGAGGTTTCTAGCTCGGACGTCGTCATTGTTACCCGTAGCGACAGGGGACTTAGGACTAGAATAGATAGTGGATGTGGCGTACGCTGCCTTAAAGAGGCGCCACATTGCAGGCAGGGCAGTGCTTAAATTTTCACTTCACTTTCCACTCATCAAGTTAAGATAAAAGAAGTGCTGAGGGTGCACCTCAGTATCATATCAGCTGCAATGTTTCATATAGTAAATATTCTCTGTGCTGCTGTTCTACAGTAAAAGGTCATCTGACTTATGAGCTTCCTCTGAGTATTTGTGTTTGGTACCAAGACTTCATTAGTCACCTAAACTCATCACACACACACACACACACACACACACATCACATCAAAAAACAACAACAAAAAAAACCATCACTTTGACACATAGTCAGGGTTTTTAGAAAAAAATATTCAAGTTCTATTTGCGTCAGGAAGGGCACCCAGTGTAAAAAGCCTCTGCCAAATCAGAAATCATTGGTATTGACTGATTATCATTTAAATGTGTAAATAACATTGATTTTACTAAACATAATCCAAATCATATTTCTGCTGGATATAATTATATAAAGTGAAGCTGTTGCTTGTTCCAGCTTTTTGATTTCCTTCCAAGATTTTTTTTTTATATATATATATACACACCAGTCAGTTGAATAAAAGTTAAATTACAAATAAACTTGCCTAATTTTCTACTGGAAAAAAAACAAACAGTTTATCTCATATTTAACAAACTGTAAACAACATTTAATCCGTGAGTTTCAGCTTTGCCAGCTGTAATGAAAACTGTCCCAGTCACGGCTGTAGCTGTAGTGTTAAATCTGTGGCCTGGCTATACTGCAAAATAACACTATTAGCTGTTGTGCTCTCACTAATGTAACCTTAGTAAGACTTAGTGCAACTTATAATTAAAATTGTGGTTCTCGTGATTTGTAAATGTTACTCTTTTAAACTGCATGTTTAATGTAAACATAGTTTCAGCCCTAACCTGCCTCATGGTGGTGCTAACAATGAACTCTCAGAACTATAAACTGTATGTGTGAGCCAGAGGAGCTTTGAATGAGCTGAAACAATGATACTGAAGTAAAATTTAGAAGAAAATATGTTTAAACTAAATGTTGATTAAGAACCAGTACACCTCAGATAAAAGACAGGTTTGTGTTGCATACTACAAATCAATTGAATTTCTATGACTGAGAATCTCTTTTTACCTTAATTTCCCTAAAGAGGTTTTCCAATCTGTCCATCATAGGACACCCTCTGTCCTTAGACAGTTGATTGGGATAAGAAAAACTCCACCAATAAAATGCTTTAACAGAGAAAAGGGATCGTTCTCCCAGGATGGACAAACATTAGATGTTATCTAGGTCCACCATTGCCCCAGCCAAATGCCCAGGGTGAGCTGCTCACAACAGCAAGAAACTGGCAGTTCATGGTCGACCTAGAAAGACATTTGAGGTTCCTGGACATAAAGCTCCCACACTTAGGGAAGACATGGTCCCGATGTCTGTGGCAAGCAAGCGGTTTTGCTAGAGCTGTCTGTCCCCTGGGAAGGTCAGCGGGAGGGGGTGCAAGAAAGGAAGAGAGAGCCAAGTATGTAGATCCGGTAGCCGAGTATCGGAGGAATGGGTGGAAGGCCAGCTGTGAGCGGGTTGAAGTGGGCTGCAGGAGCTTCGCAGTCAGTCTGTACACAGGTACTGGGACTCTTGGGGATATGTGGGCTGCAGAGAAGAAGAGTTGTTAGGAACATTTTAGAAGCTGCTGAAAAGGCTGAGAAATCTGGGCTTGATCACCACCAGCTGGGACGCACGGGGGAGGGTGTCTGATGTGAAAAAACGTGAAACACTTGATGACCCTGGGTTCACCACTGACGATGTGTCCATGTGGCACCACATGGTGTATCCAATACCCCTTTTCCATACACGTGTGCTGGCTTGGCTCGACTCGTCTTTGCATATCAGCCCGGCACAGCAGAGGTTTGCAGCTCCGTTACAACAGGGCTGCTCTTAAAGGTGTCTTTTAAGCGAGGACAAGCTTGGCTCAAGTCAAGCAGAATATAATGGTGGATAAACATTTCTTTTCCCTCTTATTATGAATCAGCAAAATCAGAAAATGTTGCGTTTTCATCAGCAGTAACTTAACACAGCTACTACCTGGCTGAAAGCAAACGTGAAATGGTAAAATAAAACACCTGAAAGCAAAAAAAAGTGACACTAAAGAGAAAGTAAAGGGTAGATGTAGGGCTGTCACGAGTTGGCTGCCGTTGGCGAGCATCACTGCAAACCTGCTTGGAGGCGGGTCAGGCCCGCTTTGATCCCACTCATCTCAGGCCCTTTTGGCACAGGTCACAGGATAGAACTAGTTAAGGGAAATGCTAACTGGCGTTGCACAGTTTGACTCGGCGCGGTCAAAAGTACCAATTGACAAGCCTTATAGCATAAAAGTCACAATATATACAAAGCATCTGGTAACCAAAATACAGATAAATGCACCTTGTAAAACATAAGAGAGGAGTATGGATTCAGGAGGACGTTTGAGCAGGCAGGAGGATGTGGAATCAATGAATGAGTAGCCAAACAAAGTCTGGACGGGGTTTCAGTGTGTGTATGTGAGGCAAAGGGAGGGATGCATTAGCTTAGCGATTCCAACAAGCTGCCATGCGAGCCTGGCCAAAGCTACATCTGTAACAGTAAATACGTCCAGATAACAAACACAGTATCACTGCGAATTCACAGTTAATTTGGAAAAACTCGCCTGTTGCTGAGCTTCCAACAGCTAAATCTTGTTTACCAGCCCACTTTGTTTTGTTTTGAGTCCATCTGAAATGCATGCTGCATATGTTTTGTATTGAGTTCTGGCTGAAATTCACACTGCATACAAAATACCCTTTTTTTTTGTCCTCACTTTCAATGCATTGCTTGGAATTTTAATGGTGAAAAATCCAGCCCGATGGACGGGTTTCTTCTGTAACAGTCCCGGCTTTTGTTTAATACTACACAGAGGTCAGCACACTGGCATTCTCTCAAGTCTAACTAGCTGATTAATGACCTGTCAATCACACATCAAAAGTGACACCCGGGGCAGAGCTGTGTTGCATATCTGGAGTCTTTTTTCTTCTCTCTCTCTCTTTATGACAAAATGATTCACAACTGTTTGAAACATCTGAACCAGGACAAAAATATGAAAAAGTCAAGAACCGACGGGGAAGCAGTTATTGATGGCTTCTCTGTGAGCAGCACAGTTAACACCTATTGAGTTCTAAATGCAGGAATTGTGAGTTTCCTCTGGCTTTGAACTGCTCAGAAAATGAAGTTAAAGCAAAGATAAGAGAAATTCAAAATACACAGAACAACAAAGAGTTCTTTGAACATCGAGGCAAATGTTAAGTTTTAAGGTGTCTTGTATTGACGACTAACTAATTCCATGTTTTATGCATTTATGCTCGAGAGTTTCAGGTTGATCAGTGGTTCGGTTGATGGTGGGTATCATAGTTCTTGCTCACCAAAGAGTTTTTTGTTAGATGTATGTAGTCATTAGTTATTTATTACTCAGACGCATGAACAACGCTTTAAAAACAGTAAACAAAAAGCTGATTAGAATATAAATATGGATAGAATTGCTGCTGATTTAATTATTTTTGGTGGGAGCTTTACCCCATCTCTCTCTTCCTCTCCTCCTCTCTCTCTGACATCCTCCTCCCGACTGCAGAAAAATGCCAAAATCTGCATTTAAATTGAAAGCTATTCATCTGCATATTTTTGATTATTCAATTAATTTGCCTGCTGTTTTTTTTTTTCAACCCCACCAATCAGCAGCTATGCCATGCAGCGGGATTGTTTATTGTTGATGATGATGCTGCCGTTGGTGGTGGGATGGGATAGCGGTGTGTGTGTGTGTGTGTGTGCGCGTGAGTACTGTACGCATGTGTGGAGCAGAGACGGGCGAAGGTGGAATGTGAAAAGAGGCAAAGGTGCAAATGAGAGTTGAATAAAATCGAACTGGAGAGAGACGTTTGCAGCAGAGGGAGGAGAGAACAAGGCGGAGAGGGTAAGACGGAGAAGAAAAGTCCCCTCATTAGCGGCGGAGTGCGGAGACAGAGGTCAACTGATCTGTGAACTGCATGTCATCACCTCAATATAGAGCCATCTGTCACAACCATGCATGCACACACAGGCTGAGGACTCTGTTTTAACAGTATAGTTGCAGAGACGGGCGCGAGGCAGTATATCATGTCTGTGAGGCCGGTGAAGCTGTCTTAAAGCGTTTCATAAACAGCTCTGTGGATTGCAATATAAATTGTAGGGGAGTGATGATTGATCATTATCTTTTCAGTCACATTACATGTCTTGCCAATCACAGCTACACATAATAGAAACCACTCATCAAATGGAAATGAGAATGCAGAGAGCTTTTCAAGGTGAAAATAATAGGACTTTGGTAGCAGGACGCAATAAAAATCAGTCAAGTTTAGATAAAATTAGTACAATAAAAGGTTGTTATACTGACTTTATTAATAAGCCAGCATTTAAAGGGCAGATCCATCATTTATATTTTATTTTTTGAGGTTCATATATCATTTTATAGCAGTCCAGTCTTCCAGGGAAAGACGGACAGACGAGTGCATTGATAGAAAAGAAACTGAGAGTTGATTTTTAGTGATAAATAACAACAAGCAGTCTGATGCGTGCAGAAGTCTGTGTAGTTGTTTTGCGGCAATCTGGTGTTGTTTTTTTTTGTGATGATATAATCAATGAAAACACAGTGGATCATGTGCGTAATGGTACTGTGCTTTAGCGTGGCACTTTTCAAATTAGACACTGCAAACATAACCACACATCTGCCCGGCTTTCAGTGAAACTACCAGTGAATACGGCAAAGAATCACCAGTCAATCTTGAGCTTATCAGAGGCTGCTTTTCTTTCATTCTTGCCATAGTTGTATAAAGTTCATATTTTTGGGTTTTGATGCTTCTGTAAATGCATCTACGAATTGCAAAGTTCTCAAAAAAATAAGGCTGATGTTACTACATTTTTTTCGTATTGCAAACAAATCCCACTGAAAGACCAACATTAACGATGTTTTGATCCATTTCTCAATACTTGGTGACCTCCTCAGCCTGTCTGCGGCGTTCAGTCCCAAGGCCACTGATGACAAAATCTTTAAAAGTCACAAATACAGGCTCTACTTTCTGTTTTAAAGGAAAGCTAAATAATTTCACAAAATAGCTGCACAGTGTATGTTTAGCAAACTAACAATATAGATGTATGGCACAGTGGAATAAAACTTATCCTACATTGACTTGCAGGAAATACATTTTGTTGTTGGTTTTAGTTCGTGTTAGTTTTTAGTTAGTGGTTTAGAAAAATATAGAATATCACCAAACAGATCCTTTAATTTCAGAGTTTAATCATCATTCATCATGATTCTGTAACTGCTGCACTGAGTGACGTTTATTCTCAGTGTCTTTTCACACACCCAGTTTTCAATAAACATAATCAATTAGTTGATCAAAGCAACATTAATTGGCAACTAATCAAGTAATAATTTCAGTCTCTATTTGTAAAATATATGCTGCTAAGGGCTAATATGCTGATTTTGTGCCCTTGTTTTGTCCTGTTATGACAATTATTCAAATATACGTACATTTTTTGACTTCTTCAAATTTTTTTCAGATTAACTGCTAAAATTATTTTAAAAAATAGTTGTAACTCTTCCCCGTGAGCCATCTCATGTGCGTGGACTCATTTCAAGGTCAGGAAAACATCAACAAGCAGCGTTGCCTCTAATCTTTGTGTTGGCAGTAGAACAGAGGCCTTCAGTCACCGGTTTCATGCGTTTCTGTCTAACTGTCTGAGGGCGTGGGCGTGCACCTTTACTTTGACCCCGTCTGCTGTGGGAGAGGAGCGTGATTGTCATTCAGGCAGCATGCAGCTCCTTGGTTGGATGAGGTCACTATAAAGCCCCGCCCTGCATCTCAAGCCAGGAAGTATCGATTTCCTTTAATTGGATAGACAAATGAAAAGAGGGGATGAATGGGATAGCACTGCTCCTCTCCATTGTTGAGGTCTGTCCTTCCTTCTTTTTGTGTGCAAGTTTGTCTTGTTAGATCCTCGCCGCTGATCTTGGGGAAACAAACAGAAGTTTTCTTCCACCTCCGCCTGGTTTTATGCCGGATGAGGTTGATGTTTCCCGGTAGGAGGAACCTAGCGGTATTATTATTTACTGTAACCTCACCTTGCTTCTTTTTTTTCTGCATCTCTCTCTGCTGAATGAGGGAAATCCAGTTGTTTTCAAAGACAAACAGAACCTTGTTGTTTTCATAAAGGTCAGATATTGTTAAAAACACTTTTTGGTGAAGTGTGAATATGCAAATCAGCATTGATAAGGTCAGTATTTGAATAAAGCTGATTTAAAAGAAAAGCTCCCCTGACCTTTTATTAACTTCTTTTGAATTTTTCCCTGCGTAAGGAAAGAGAAACGTGAGAATAAATATAACAAGTGCCTGGGTCACATTTGTTTTAAATCTGCCTCTCTTTTAAACATTAAAAAAACGCCTTTTTCCTTTATGATCGCACCTTTTAGAAAAACCCTCTTATAATACGTGGTGTTTAATTTTAATAAAAAACTATTAATGGGTTAGGGTAGTCCAGCCTGAACGGTGGTAACGGGCAGAAATGACTCAAACACTCCAGCTGTACTCGAGTGCAAGATGTTTTACCACATGTGAATAGAATCACATAATATTAGTGCCAAGTGCTTCATTAGGCAGATTAGCCAATCTAAGTACAGCTAAATTTACTGTCATCCAGGCAGCCAGGTAGTGGCCCTTGGTGAAGCATTACCAGTACAAGCATGCTAATTACATTAATTAATTTGTAAATCAATTGTGCACTTATATTAGTGTAGCAACTGTCAATCAGTTTAAGACCACTTTAATTTTTCTTCTACAGAATAACAGGTTGTGTAGCAGCACGATCAACTTTCATTTAAGAGGGATTACCCAAAAAAAACAAATTCAAACACAAGCTTATTTATTTTTGCAGTGGTCACACACAGAAACAGCACATTTACCTGTAATATACTGGTTTGAAAAAGATAAATTATTGGTGAATCTTGCAGTTTTGGGTTTTTGTTGTGTTTTCTTCCCATGGTTAACTGGCTGAATGCAGATTTAGCTGTTGTAGAGAGTTGGGCAGGAAAAGCATTCTTTTCTCAAAGATCCCTGGCATGACACTCACTATTGTTATAGACTTCTAACTGGAAATGTAAAACTATCTGGATGCAAGAGGGGAGAGAAAGGTGAATTACAGCATAATTACGCACATCTTCACAAAATAACTCCTGGGGTGCTTTCACAAATCATTTACGTACCTGATGTGAATGTGTGAGTGCCAAAGTCAAATTTTTTTCTTCAGTGCAAGAAGTCCAGGTCGCCAGTTATTCTTGATAAATAGCAGCATTCACATGATATTTTCCCTCTCACTAGAAAATTATTATTAAAGCAGAAAGGTTGTGAGAGCCTCTTAACGGATACAATCATGAGTACTTGAAAGCTGGACTGAAGTTCACCTTGACAGTCTGATATTGATGCACCTCAAAATCACCAAAGCAATTGTGGGAAACAGTCTTTATAACATTCACATCCGCAATATTGTTATTTTCAAATAGGCCATAATGTGAAAAGGTGTAGTTTGATATAATTTTACTGCCAATGGTAGTCCTTCTAGACTGAATAAAATTACACATTTGAAAGAAAAATTGGAAATGTAGTCAGCGCCGGGTTTGAATGAAGCGCTGGTTAAGAAAAAAAAAAGTGATGAGCTGAGTCAAAACCTTCACCGTGTGGGATGATTGTGTGAATGCTTTGCACATCAAGTGTCACCAAATTAAAGTTGTTATGCTGTCTTTGTTTATTCTGGTATACTGTACACGGATCTCGCTCCCTTTTCATGTGAGGGAGACCAGCCTTGGTGTCTGTGCACAAAACTACTATTGCTTTATTTTCAACACAGTCTGCGAAAAAGCCATTTTTGGCCAAAAAAGAAAAAAAAAAAAGAAAATCTGTCTGGAGACGCAACTATTAAATTCTCAATTTTTTCCTCTGGGGTGTTTCTTTCTTTCTTTTTTCCTTTTTTTAAAATTTGGATTTGGCATCAATAGTTAGCCTGGAGAGACTCAAAAAATAGCTACTGGCAAAATTTAGAGGAAAGAGGTGCTGAGCTGTAGACTTAGGCTATGATGTACATTTTAACTGATGAAATATTAAAACATTTTTTTTATTTGTTGTATAGGCTACACATTTTTACATTTTTGGAGAATGTAAGATTCACTTTAGGCCTACAACACTGATAAAATAAAATGTCTTAAATGTCTTTATAATTTTTTTTTTTTTTTTGTCAAAACCACAGGGAGCCGCTGGAGAGAGGCAAAAGAGCCGGGATATACAATATTGTAACTGTGTTTGTGTAAAACAGCTCGTAACAGCCCACAAATGTAATAAACCACAAGTATGATACAGATCTGTAGCTTTTAATGTAATTATCCCACAAACGTAATAGCAGTTGCCTACTACAAACGTAACATGTGATGTCCTGCAAATGTAATAGCTACGGTATTACATTTGCAGGGATTTGATATGTTTAAATGTGATATGAAAATGAAAAATGATCTTTGTGGTCATTGTTGTTTGTTTGTTTACTTACACTTGCAGCTCCACTCTGATTCATGCAGTTATGTTCCACTCAGGAGCAGCTGAGTCTTACATGAGACCTAGTGGTGAAATTCTGTGTTTTTGGTTGGGTCTGGTATTTGGCCTAATAATAAATGGATTTAAAAAGTTTTACACTGGTTCAACTCTAAAGTTAGCCAATTAAAAGGAAGCAGGAGGAGATTTTTCTTCAGATAATGTCATTGTTAGGGCATTGTGGCAGTGCAAACACTACCTTTTTTGTACACAGGGGCCTCCAAAATAACACAATATGAAAGTTCTTTGTAGCTGCTTTAATACAAAGCTAATGACATTCCCATCAGCCTCAGTTGTACTTTGTGTTTAGTGCTAATTAGGAAACGTTAGTGTCACACTCAAAGCAGTAGTGTCATGGCATTGTCAGTGTGAAAATGTTAGCATGCTGATGCTAGCATTGAGCTCGCGGCGCCGCTGTGCCGAAGTACAGTGTCACAGAGCCGTCGGCATGAAAATGAAAGACAAATTGACAGTAAAGCTGCCTATCTCACCTCAACGCGTTAGCGTGCTTGCAACCCTGCAGCTGTACTTTCATACATACAAGGCCTCAGTCATGAGCTAGTGTTGTTTGTTTCTGACACACACAAACAGCTAATTAAGTACAGATAAATCATTCTGAAGCACTGACTCTTTATTTGAATATTCATTTCCCAGAAAGCCCCTCGGTGACTTTAAATGTAGAATTTTATTGTGCTGTTGCTGAAGCAGCTGTAAGACCAGTATTTTGACAAGTACTTTGTGATAAACAGAACACAAGTATTTCATTTGTTTGTATTTGTGCGCATTTGATGCAGATCCTTGCCTGTGTGAGTTATTATTCGTCGATCTGTTGGTGATGCTTCTCGGTTCCTGTCGGGGGATCGCGCTCCTCTCCCTCACTCAATACAGACGAGTGAAGGTGAGAGCCGCTTACTGTTTTTCTTACTCCATCCTTCTCCTTTACTATTCCGTTTACACATTGGTAAAAGTTGTCACTGCGTTACTGTGCAGACGCCATTGTAAGGTAGCAGCAGCGGGAGACCCCGTGGTCTCAACATAGTTTGAATTTAAGCCACATGCTGTATTCATACTATCTAAGCTGTCCTTTAAACACTGTAAAAATCTGATAGTTCATTTAACCGTAAGAATAAGCTAAAGAGGTTAAAAATTAGGAATAGCTGGATACCACTTTTTCACGTCCAACACTGGTATCAATACCGCAACCTTGAGGATCTTCTGATACCGACACCAATCCGATACCAACTTCTTCCTTCTCTTCAACAACTAAATTGTTAATGAAATATTTGTATGGATCCAACTTGCTTAAAATAACATAATGCTCAAACTGTGAAACTACCCCCATGAAGTATTGAATATGACAAGTTATTCAGTACTGCTGCTTTTTCTTATTTAAACTTTTTTTTTCCTCACAGAACCTTTACAAGCATTTTTGACAGGTCAGCACCACAGGTCAGACATTCAAAATTAAAATAAACGGCATCAGAATGTACTGTATTTTTCTTTATGAGACCAGTGCTTCTGGCCACAGAGGAGTATTGTATGGGCTCATCCGTATTAAAAATGTAAAAGATTAAGAATTAAGATTAAGTTCCATAATTTGGTGTCATGTAATAGCTGAGTTTAAAGGATAATTAAAATGATTTAGTTAAAAAAAAAGATGCTCCGTACTTCGTAAGGAAAATACTCTACTGTATATTTTGATTGTATTGTTAAGTGACTCAGTTTAGATGAGTGAAGGTGAGAGCTGTGTGTGGTTTTCCTTCCTTTCCTTCATCCTTCTCACCTTACTATTCCCTTCTTTACTTAAGGCAACAACATATTCAGTCAAAATATAGAATCTCCTGGCATTAATGGATTCTCCCTCCTCTGCTTACCTCCTTGGCTTTACACTAACATTCCTTCACTATCTTCAGACCCAGAGGACCGCCGCTTCAGTTTTGTGTTTATAACCTTTTGTAATCTGTGTAAATCTATATAACCTTTGCTCAGCCACCTGTGTTTGTGTGTGTTAGTCCGCACGCACATGTAGCCGCTCGAAATCCAAATGTTATGTGGGGACACCGGTGTTTCTCCAGACAACGAGGCTGTTATCTTAGTTTTCCTTTTTCTGAACCGACTGTGGGAGGCCTCACCGTCCTCAGCTCCCATAGGCCTCCATCAACCCGTCCTCTGTCTCACACACACACACACACACGAAGTCTGTTCTGAGGACAAACTTTGGCAGAAGGTGTTTCAGACATTGCGATCTCCATGGTAACTGCTCGCAGTGTTGTTCTTTGATGTATGTGTTCCATGTTCCCAGAGCCCCAGCAGTTTCTCAGGCCGTGTGTGCACACACGTGTTTGTGTGTGCGCCTGTGATGGAGAAGTCGCAGCCTCGGGATATGGCATAGCTTTTCAGACAGCCGCGCGGGGAGAGAAAACACCAGGGAGCGTCAGGGAAATAAAGCCGCAGAGTGAGGCAGTTAGACAGAGCGGTGGACAGAAGTCATGAAAGAGCTGGTGTGATTAGAAAAGCCTTTAGGTGGCCTCGCTGCAGTGTCCAGGCCTGTGTAACAAAGATTGATTTAGAGTGAAATCAAGACCGCATATGAAGAGTAATGCTTGAAGAGGTGACCAGAGCCGTATTGTTGTGAGGAGTCCTTTTATATAAAATGTTTACAGGCGCCTCTCTGCTAATTGGAAGCAAGTGTTTCCTGTGGCCATAGTTTGGCTTGGCTTAATAATGTATCTGTGTGAGATGGTTCTGTGTTTTGAAGGGTTTGTGTTTACCACTGTGTCAAGCCGCGCGCTTATGTTCTCGAGATACGCTGAGAAAGTCGCTCCCAAAGTCACAGTAGTCATACTCAAACTTCGATTATTGCAGATGCTTGGATTCTCTGTCAATCTCCTAAAACATGTCAGCCTCATTTGAGAAGATTTTTCACCACTTCACCATCTGTTCATACATCAAACTCAGAGGAAGCAACTTCTGTTTGAATAAAAACATCTTTTATGTGTAGTAACTTTTTTTTTAACATATATATATATATATATATAATGACCCAATTAAAGACAGAAGTACACATTTAATCTTCAAAATTAGCGCTGTGGCCGGGTGTCACGGTGGCCTAGTAGTCTAAGACACCGCAACGAATCCGGCTGGAGACCTTTGTTGCATGTCATCCTCCCTCTCCTCCTAATTTCCTGTCTACAGCCTCTTATATCAAAAAAGGACAATTTCCAATAAGTAGTAAGAAAAAAAAATGAGAAGAAAAATGCCACTGGTCATATAACTTGTTTGGCCCTGTGTCCGTAGAACATTTTTTTCTGGAAGATAAGAGCCGGCAGGCGCTGAGGAGGACAGGAATGAAGTGTATCTGCGGTGAGAGAAAACAAAACAAAACAAAAAAAAAACACTCCTCATGGGTTTGACATTATGATTGACATTAGCTAGGAAGCTAACTTAATGTTATGTTAGCAGAAGGTTGATTACACAGCTTTACCGCAAGCCTTCAGTGCACACGGTGAAAAAAAGGACAACACTCACCAGCAAAATTCAGTGCCTGACTGATCTCCTCCCACAAATGGGCTTCTCTGTCTCTGTTATGATGGCTTCTGTCTGACAGCGAGAGAACAATCTTCTCCTCCATTTTCTTGGTTACCAGGGTGACAAGTCCCCATCTAATACATGTTGGTTGCCTAAAAAAAAAAAAAAGCCCAACAGTGATGACACCACCGCCTTTCTGAAAAGTTCAGAAGATTTTCAGATAGAAGTGCTAAATCCTAAAATGACCACGATCTGTCATCAGAAATTATGGAAACGTGCTAAGTTGAAATACTGACCTCTCTGACAGGATGTTCTCCTCCCTCTGAAATTTCCATTCCGGCTGCGGAACGTCTGTTTTTTTGTTTTGGCCGTTGTGATTCCACCTACTACTCATTTGACTTTCATTCACTTTACATGGAGCTAAAATTTATACTGAGTCATATTGAACTCCAACTCCAGAGTGTGTATTTTCAGAGCAGTGGGCTCTTGTTTTCGGTGTAACAGGCTTACAATTGTTTGTGCTCATCTGTTGTTTCACAACTGCTGGAAACGTGACAGGGTTTACCCCAAAGTAAGCTGAGCAGGAAGGGCTAATGCTAAGCTAGTGCTAACACTAGCGTTGTATCTTGATAACTTTGGCTCTGGTGCTAAAGCTTTTTTTTTTTTTTTTGAGACTTTATCTGTTTAGCAGTCTTGAAAACAGTTGTTAGCTGCCCGATGGCAATCCCAAATCCACAGATGCTTGGGTTGAGTGTGTTGACCAATCAGAGGCTGTGTTCCTTACGTGTGTGTGTGAGAGACACAGTGCTGATCCTGATGTGTATAATAGATCAATGCACTGATCTCAACATGAGATTGAACTTGTGGTGACGATGGTGATGACCTCAACCCTGCGTTAGACGTCACATAACTGCGGTATTGGTGTAATGCAGTTATCGTCACAGCCCAACACCCACATCAGAGTGGATGTAATGCTTCCTTATGCTTGGAGGTGGAAGTTAAAGGCAATGTCAGTGGTTTTTCTCTAACAAAAATGGAACTGCTGTTGCAATAAACACCATAGACTGGAACCACAATCAATTGATATGATAACGTGGCAGCACAAATGATGGCAAAACAAAAAACAGATTTGGTGTAACAATAATTTATTCTGTCACTTAAAACAGAATGAATCGAGTTGATATTTAATGGATATTTTGCCAGATGAGCCACATTTATTCCTTTGAAGTGAAGATGAACATGAAACTTTCACTGCTGAAAATCAATCAACCGTAAAACTTCTCTCAGCAGCTTGTTAACCCGTAACCCAGGTTTGACTGCGAGCCGACGTCGGCTTCATATTCGCACATTTGGCTAAAGAACAACATGGAAACAGCAAGTCATCCTGTCTGTGTCTCTCAAGCACTCTCCATACAGCGTTTAGCCTCGGTTTAGCATTGTGCAGTCAGCTAGCAAATGTCATTAGTTCAGTTATCCTCCCCTCCTCTCACCCATTAGAGATTTGTGGCTGTTCACACAAAAGTGAACAGCTGAGTTCACCTCATCCTGTTGTGTGTGAGGAAGCACACTAATTGGTTTATCAAGTAGGATTTACTTTTATTTATTTATTTGCATCAGCTGCACAACTCTCCAATGTCCTCCTGCTAAAGTCTGTTCGGTTTTCAAGTAATAAGGCAGAGCTCAAGTCAAATCATTTTTATGCTTTTTTTTTTTTTTTGCAAGTTATTTAGCTCCAAATCACTCTTGGTGGGGTGAACATTTACTGAGTTGGACTGAAAAAAAGTGTCCATGTGGGAAATAACGTAGCGCACTATCAGATCTTTCTCTCTTAATCTTCTCCCATTCATTCTTTTTTGTCTTCTGCTAAGTATTTCCCCCCCCGCCATCTGTTTTATGAGCCTCCTCATGATACTCGTCAAATAAAGATCTGTGTCTCTTACACGCTCTGACACAGGACACTTCTCAGACGACTCGATATCTTCCCGGCGTGTCGCGCGGGACTGTGCTCCTCGCTACCTTCCTCCCCTCCCCGCGATGCTTTAATTACTTTATCCCTCGTTTCTCTCCTCATCCCTTTCTCCTTCACTCCATCGCCCCGAGCTGCTCCTCATTCCTTTTAATTAATCCACACAGATTTAGACACCTTCACCCTGCTGTGAATGCGTCCACACACACACACACGCACACACACACACACCCCCATAACACACTTGACAATCCCCTGTAGACAATAACAACTTTAAGTGATCCAGCTTCACTTTGAAAGTTTTTCTCTGGAGATGGATGTAGAGGAAAACCCAGGTCTTATTGTTTGATAGTGTGTATTGTCTTTTAAAGCTTGTGTGTGTGTGTTTGTGTGTTCGCAGGGCTCCAATGGAAGCATGCAGCTCATGGAAACCGAGTTCTCCAAAACTCTGGGGGAGATGGTGGCCCTTCATCTGCATCACCAGAAGAGCATCCCGGCGTTCCTCTCCGCTGTGACCCTCGACCTCTTCAGCCGACAAACCACAATCTGAAGTAATCTGACACCACCTCAAACACAGGGCTGTAACATTTTAGATAGGTTTAGTTCTTTTTGGCTGTGTTTATTTTTTTATTTTTTCCCTCTCTCTCTCTTTCCTGCCTTTTTTTCTTCCCCCGTCTCATACGATATTCACAGAGTGTTCAAAATGTGCTGGTATTGCTCAACAACCCTGACATATGAATTGTGCAGTCAGTGCTGTGCTGTGGAGGATGAACACCTTGTTTGATGGGAACTTACACTCAAACGGCTAAGAAAGCAACTTGGTTTCCCTATTTGTACGCTGAATATTTCATCAGTGAAACATTTTTTCCTTAACAGAACAAAGCTGTCATGAAAATGACACACGAACGACACAAATACGTTGGGGAGTTTAAAATACGCTTCCCACTGAGGCTAACGCACGTCGTGCGGAGCAAAAGAAATGTTTGTGTGGTTCTGTGGATCTGCAGTAGATGTGTGTGTGTGTGTTTTTAATGGTCTTTACCCAGGCTGAGTCTTTGCTGACTCTTTTTATGCTGCTTTGGGTCCCCTCTCTTGGGGCCTTGTATAAAGGCAGATGTTTTGTTTCTGCAACTATAGTCCAAGCCACAGATGGTGTTAAAGGAATGATTTGAATACAAGATGTTTTTGATTTGATTATTTTTTTCTTTCTTATTCTTGCATAGGATATATATCAAAAATCTGTAGTTGGTTTGGTATCTACTTCAGTTATGCCATACATATGGTTTTATTATTTTAATTAGTGATCATGTGCTCGAATCGAAGATAAATTCTGAACTGAAGTTTCCTGCAGTTGTCTTTCTCTTTTCCTCTACATTAGAAAGAAAAATACAGAGAGAGAGAGAGTCAACCTTGTCTCATTCAAAATTCTCTCTGGGGGGTTCGAGGTTTATCTTTATTGTCCCACTAGGGGACATCTGTTATGCAGCGAGGTTCACAAAATGACAGAATACAAAAGGACAACATCGACAACATCAACGATAAATCGTATAAACTAGTGACCTCATCAAATCAAAATAACCTCATCAAATTCAAAGTGCACGGTGTCTAACAGCAACAGGCAACATGAGAATTTTAAAGCTTTTGCAAGGTTTCCGTGGATCAGCTAATCAGAATTTAAAGCTATAAAATGTCTTAACATTTCTTAAATACAATTTTGTCTTAAAAATGTATCGGATTATAGAGTTAACAATGTAAGCTAACAGCTAAAAAGAAAATAAACATGGAACCAGGAACCACTGATGCAAAATGCAGCCCAGTCTTAATTTATCTGAGCACACCCTTCAAGTTGTAACGTAGCATCTTTGAAGCCCCGGTCGTTCTGGGACTCTGATTTTTCTTCAAATCTTTGATAGTGTTTTTTTTTTTGCCAATGTGGACATGAAACGGGTCTTATTTTGCATTCATAATAGTCTTAAAAAGGTCTTAAAAATTTAACTTGTTGAAGCCTGCAGAGACCCTGGTATGTGTGTGTCTCTATGCCCTGTTGACCTCAGTAAGACACCCTGTTGTTGTTTACTTAAGCGACACAAAGTTGAGAAAACAGTGCAAATAATCATGATACAATGTGAGAAAGTCTTATGTGGAGTCTTTTCAGGTATTACATGGAAAAAATCATGGAGGAAATTTTTGCAATGCAGCTGCTTTACACATTACATGTATTACATATGAATTAGGTTGGACAAATGATGTTACTTCTCATTAGCTTAAAGTGCTTTTTCCACAAGGTTTTATACCATACACACATTCCTTCTTTCCTTCTTCTCTTCTGCTTCATAAGCATTTTTAGACATTAGTGTGTCATAGACTAGGGATTGGACAAAAAAAAAACACACACATGCAGATCACCAGCAGTGCTGGATGAAGTCAGTTTTAAAAGTGACTTATTACATGACAAGATTACTGCCATTTAAAAATTCCTTGTTACCTTACAGCATTACCAGCATCACCAAAAATTAAAACCCCTTTGCGATTTCTTGCTCATGTTGGTTATATTGTCCAGAAGGCGTTAAGCCGACTGTATGTCTACCTTTCAATAAATTGAATCTGCTGCGATTGTGTGCCCTCGTCTACAGTCCATAGTGTGTAACTCTGCACGCTAATAACAGGAATGAAAGGCACAACTTCACCTTTGCAGCTCTTTATTAATAATTATGTTTGATTACATAAAATCCAGAGGGCACCAGGGGCTCAATGCATATAGTATAAAAAATCATACCACGTCCTTTTTTAAACTGCAATAAAAAAAAAAAAATGTTTATTTGAAGTACATGAAAGTAAAATAGAACCCGTGGGCACCTGACAGGTGACACCTGTGCAGCTTTTTCTGGCTGCCAACTATCTGACAGGGAACAGAGGACTGTTACACAGATGCCTCTGTGAAAACAATGAAGTATGGGCTTCTGTAGCCTTCAGCACATCATGTTTCAAACATGCAACTAATCAACCAGTTAGCTTCATATAACACATGCATACAAACTCTAAAAGTGCACAGGCTGTTCAAATCACATAGATTCACCCAACCAATGTTCTCTGTAGTTTACTCTTATATTTTGAAAACGTTATGTCTGATAGTTCTTTCCTCTGACGAGACTTCCATAGCTAAAAAAAGTCTCTCTACAGGCGCAACTAGTCTGGATGGTGTTTAAGTATTAACTAGAAGAAAGATTTCATCATGGGGAATTTGTTCAGTACATCCATCTTGAAACTGGACTCGAGATACTCCACACTTTCAGTGTCCGCCAAGACAGTAGGCTGCCTCTGTCTCAAATGTAGAGCTGCAACTTATTACTTTCATAGTCGATTAATCTGTTGAATATTTTCTCAGTTAATCCATAAGTTGTTGAAAAATGTCCATCAGTTTTTGTCACAGACTTAAGATGATGTCCTCAACTGTCCTGATTCCTCAAAAATATTCAGTTAACTGTCGTATAAATGTAAAGAAACCATAAACCATAACATATTCACATTTTAAAAGCTGGAATCTGAGAATTTTGGCCTTTTTTTCTTTCTTCTTCAGAAATTACTCAAACTGATTAATCAATTATCAAAATAGTTTGCAATTAATTTAATAATTGATTCATAATCGAGCCATCTCTACATTCATCTCTAGACCCGACTTGAGATACTCCATGATTTATGTGTCCCATGAGACTGTAGGCTGTCTGTCCTCTGTCTTAGATGCAAAAAAGTCACCATCAGAGTCACCTCCTCTCAGAAATACAGTAAAATTGGAACAATAATAGATTGGTAATTTGAAAATGTAACTAAATAACTGAGTATTGAATTGCAAAATGTGCTACATTACTTGTTACAATGAACAAAGTCATCTAAAAGTCCTCTAACGCGTTACTTTGTAGCACATAACCCCCCAACACTAACCACCAGGGATGCTTTAATGTTTGACGTGTAAACATTTCATGAAACTGACTGTAAAAAAATAAAAAAAAATTGCCTACTGTTGTAACCTTTGTGATACAGACAAAAGTCTTTGGATGTGACTTTGATTTTGATCTGCTATGAACCAGACTTGTGAATTTAGTTAATGATTGTGTCTGTGCGAGTACAAACACGAGATAAGACAAGGGAATTTTCTGGGCAGCAATAAAGAGAAATGGCAGAAACACACATGGAGTGAAGAGGAAGCAAGGGAGCAATCCAATAAAAACTGAGAAACAAAAGGAAGCGAACTGAGAATAAATGCACTTATCACAGCAACAATATAAGAACTCCAGCTGGTGCAGCCATATGTCTCACGAGAAAACATATTCTCCTGTACAGTACATGCCACATACTGTCCTTGTTTTTCTTCTTCTTTTTTTTTTTTTCCCACACCCTTATTCATTTTCACAACACAGCACATCTTCTCCACACCCCGCAGCTTTCACCTAGAGGTAATATTGTAGAGGGTTTCATATACGCTGTGCAATGCATTCAGCACTCGAGCAGACAGCACTCTCCTTCAGCGGTATGTGATGTACTGTGGCTTTGTGTCTATTCTTTCTGTTTCTGTTTTAAATTTGAAATTCAAATGTAATCAATAAAGCTTATTTGTGACTGACTATTGTACGTTTGACTTGACTTGAAAGAATGTATCCTTTTCCAGCAACATATAACTGCAGTAACTCACCTGCTGTACCTCAAAACCACAGCAAGGCCATATTCAGAGGCTGAGAGAAGCTGGAAGATCCAATGACAGTTCTCACCACCTTGTTGTCACGTGGCCCTGTGACCCTGGGTGCTGTGTTGTCAGGTGTAACGGCTTCAGTAGGTTCTCCAAAGGCTATTAAATCCCATGTGAGAGGCCAGGCGAAGCGTGACTCAAAGACCTCGATGTAACAGAGCAACATCAACAGGGACTCCTGGGACGGACACGAGCTGGGCAGGCAATCGTCTGGGGCTTCGTTCAGATCGTGTTTATACTGACATGAGTACTGTGTAGTACAACTTGACTGCGTTGTTCTTTTTAACACACATGTTAGAATATAGTTGCCAAAAACATGACTGAGAACTATGTGGTACTGAATTGCAGTGTTACTGTGTTGAGGATTCATGGCGCGATGACACACTGGCGCCATGTTGACCTAGCACCACACGGACTGACACACAACCGACACTGCCCCACCACCTTCCCCAAAGGTCACTAATGAACGTTCCTTCAGCAACTCTGTCAGTCCAAAGCAACCTGACAGTTTCTGCTCACTTCGCTTCCACCAGCCTGACCCTGGAGGAAAAAAAAGACATCCTGTTGCAGCCTGAGAAGAAGGAGTTGGTTCTGCAGTGAGTTAATAGGTCACCATCCTGTAGCTCTGATGACTTTAAACATGTGTGTACAAGTCCAGTAAAGCTGCCAGACGGAGCGTCCATGTTTCAGCTCGTAGTGGTGTTGAGACAGCAGAGTGGACACTTCAGAGCAGAGAGAATTGCTATTTTTTCATGATGTTGAGACCTAATTTTAGAGTTTTGTTTTTTTTTTTCTTTTTAACCGTTCAAATTTTTGCTGGGTGGTTAATAACAGGTTTCTGTGCTGAAACAGAACACAGTTATTATTGCTTTACACAGACTTTTTCACTGCACCGACCGGGCAAGTGGGTCAGAAATCTACTTGCCCAGCAGAATGACCCCAATGATCACCTCAGCAGTTATCAAATAACAACAAAGTAACTAGTGGAACTAATAATTAGTGTTTTTTGAAACATGGTACACTGTGGTAATCAGTTTTGCGATTACCTGACTTGCTTCAGTGTTCATTTTTTTGTGCAATAACCAAATAGGCTCCTGGAGGAGGGCGGCCCTCTTAGCTGCTATGCCAGCAAGATGCTGTCAGCTCTTCTTATGATACTGCAGCTTGATGTGCCTTTGAAAAATGACCCCGTTTTTATCCGCCTTGCTATCAAACTTGCAGCCAACTGCACAATACGTAGTTGGAGTTTTGCTTTCATCCTCTAATGCCACTCAAGTAACTAAAGTAAATACTTCCTTGTGCTCCAGCTCATTAACTTTGTCTTTTACCTGCCGACATTTTTTCACAAGTGCCTGATCGGTACAGCACATGTGCAGCTCTGAACAGAGATGAGGAGGAATTGAGATGGCTCATTAGCCACTTCAGTCATCAGTATGTATTTTTTTTTAAATTTTCATACCAGAGGCCTGATTGGCAAGTTAGTTGCTAGATTTACTGGCCTGATGTAGTATTGTATTTGACCCAGGCACCTGGGCAGTCCTTATTGTTGAACCCTGCCCTCTTTCATTTGAATGAGGCCTCTGTTGATGCCGTAGAAGTAGGAACACTGGGGGCTTCAGAATACAAGACATGCAGGGTTTTTCAGCAAAAACTTTGTAGCTGGTTCAGCTTTTGCTGCAGCGCAGTGTTATCATCTGGCAAATCCCTGCCAGTGAAATACATGGAAGCTCCTGATAAAATGGTTGCCACCACCATAACTTACCAGAGCAGTAAAATCCTTCCTCGTAACATTCTAAACCACTGTGCCGTGGTTTAGCATTCGATAAACTTTTAAACTCATGGCTCTGTTACTCCGACAGGTCTTCCTGCATCATATTTCACTTTCTCACCAGTACCTGAAGCACACCTCCTCTAGCGCAGCCTGCTGTTTTCTGTCTGAACGCCCACTAAGTGTGATTCAAAGACCTGTGTCTGCCTGGACTAGAATACCGCAGGGACCTCCTGGGAGTGAAGCTCGTAGGCGAGTGTCTGGTGGCTGCAGCCTGTTCCTATTTGCCTGCTCAGCCGCAATCTGAGGAAGTAACATGGGGCAACCACCCACAAAAGCTGTACAAGTACACAGGTCAAGTGCACTTCCAGTTTGGCGGTAGGGACGTTTTTATGCTAAACACCATAAACTGGCTCTTGAGAAGTGTAATCTGACCTCTTTGTCACTACAGTGGAAGGATCCACAGCTTATGAAAGGTGGAGAAATGGCCAACTAGATATAATTAACATCACATCTACTCATAGCACCTGTTCTGGAATCAAACTCCCTGACAGACTGGACTTTATCTATCCCGATGCCAGTGTGTATTATAATAATAGATAACAGACACATATCAAATAGGAGACAAGCAAGCAAACAAAGGAAAACAAAACCAAAAAAAGCAAACAATAAAATAAGTAAATAAATTGTGCTGTTGCGTGAATAACAAATAAAAACAAAGGTCAAGGCCCAACATTAAAGCACCAGTACAATTGTGTCAACTTTTGTTTTCACGCAGACTTAAATGAACATAGTTTACATACTGAAAAGCACTATTACACTATGTTAGAACAGCCTAGAGATATAAGCAGTAGCATGAGACCAGGTGGATAATGTCTCAAGTTTTGCACCATTAACCTTGGGTGAAGATTTTTCTTGAAGACAGATATCATAAAACAGTACACTGCAGACTCTCCGGTTCAAACCAGCTTTTAAGAATGATCTTTTTTGCAGCAGTTGAGGCAGGGAGAATCATGCATTTCACTGCATATGGTAGTGTAACATTTGGGTTATGACCACAGAGCCAAAAGGCGAGGCAAAATGAAGGAGGTTTGTCAAGCAAATTTGCTAATGTGTCAGCAACATACTGTATCCCCAGAGAGAATACACTCCTACACAATCCCAAAACATACGCATAAAGGTTCCTGTTTTAGAGTGGGAACACCTGTTACAAAGACTATCAGTAAGTTTCAATTTAAATCTGCGTTCAGGAGTAAAATAAAACAAAACAACTTGATCACAATAACATTTAATGTTTAGAACAAACAGACGATGCATTTTCAAGTGTATGGAGAGAAAAGATGGACAGAGACACCGACCGGTATCAAGGTATCAAGATAATTTGGTTGCATGACAAAATTAGTGTTGTAGTTCATGCTACACACACATAAAACACAGATTATTAAATTCAGAGTAAAATACATAAATACACCTACACACAACATTGTCCATCACCTGTGACTGTTTAAGCATGAAGCATCATTGATGTAAAACAGGGTCCTCCTCCCCTCGTCCTGCAGGAGTCTTGCATGCTGCGTCGTGTCAGCTCAGAACTCGTCTGCTCACCAAGTCTAGCACGTTGATCTGGGATGTTGTGGTAGAGTAGGTCTCTGTAAGACATGGGATCCCATTTTGTCCGGTTCATTTTCCTGACCGGACATTAGCCAGGAGCAGTCTTAAGTCCAATTTGGGTTATTTTGGTTCCAATCCCTGCTCAACTCCACTCCTCCTGAGGTGTCCGTGGCGGTGGGTTCGGCTGGTCTGACTGGGTTGTGCCGTGTGCATTGTTGATCGTCTCATGCCTGCTGCTGTTTAATCCAAACCCTACACTTCGCTAAGCGTTATCAAAGGCATCTGGACTTGCTTGGTTCTTCAAGACATTTCGCCTCTCATCCAAGGGACTTCTTGAGTTCTAACTGACTAGTGGGGAGTTTGAGGTATTTAACCTCTGTGGGGACACACAGTCTTCAAGAACTGAGGCAGGTTGAGATGCCTAAGATAACCCTTAGCGAATACCATCACCTAGATGACTGAGAATCTTCACAGACAAAACCCTCTGCTTCCTTTTCCAACAGATTAAAGATTCAGATACAACAGATTGTCACAGATAAAAAAAAAAGAAGTAGCAAACTTTGATGAAGCCGACACGTCAAAACCACAAGAAGCAGAGGAATGATTTTTCTCCCGCAGTGACATCAGAAGGCAAAAACTTACCACGGCCAGGCAAATACTAACAATGTATATATATATATATGAATGTATGTATGATTAAACAAGGGATTTGTAAGCACTTGATTTACTGTGATGCACCAGAGACGTGGCTGCATCCCTCTATGACCCATAGTGTTCACAGATGCACTCCACGAGGCCTCCATTCTGTAGTTCTTTGATGTTCTGTCAGGCCCTGGATAGCAAGACGTGTCAAGTATGGTGTGGAGATCAGCCACAATGCCAACATGTTCTGGGAGAATCTTTTTTCATTTGATAGACAGTGTCCTCTGTTTGACAGTGTTGGCGTGAATTACTTAATGTTACAGTAGATCACTCTGAGTGTTTTAGTGTCAAAATGAAGGACTGCCTTCAGGTTTTTCTATTATTGTTTAAAAAAAAAATCAATTGATGATGGAAATTGTTCAGTTAATGTGATCCCTGCTGGCAAGAACAAGGTTTTTCAGGCTTAGTTAAAAGACAAGTATCAGAAGGTTAGAAAAACCAAGGCTGCTGTGGTCGCGGGAGCAGAAACACTGTTGAGGGAAGGGTTCGAGGAGGTCATGAAATGGGATTTATCTGCCAAACTGTCAGTCGACACAGACAGAGGTGAGACATTGTCTTTCTCAGGCAGATCTCAGCAGAGGAGAGAGGCTGACCTGCTCCAGCGACATGTTGGATGGTGTAGGGAACGCTTTGAGGCTGAACCTGTCCTCCCTCTGTGGGGGAAGCGAAGTCAGAAATCCTCGTTTTATTTTTATTCTTCTCTCCCTGAGCCAGACCATCAGGACTCCTTGGTGTATTATAGTGCTCGCACAATGGCCACTAGCTACAAGCGAAAAGAGAAGCTGTGTTTAAAGAGTCATTCATTTTTTAAAGTTTTTGCTTGTAGTCAATTTAATCCATGGTTAGCTCCATTTCACCAGTGAGAATTAACTGACGCACAAGTAATAAAATAAAAGGGGTAGAAATAAGTTTTTTCTGTACCTGATGAATGTAAATGTTAGTTCCACGATGAGTAGGAAGTAAATGCATAGTCATTACTGTGCAAAAGAAAGTGTAGCAAAAGAAGTGATCCTCTTAATATATTTCTATGGCTGCAGTGTTTGAGTTCTGCTCATGGGTGCCTAGTTATAGTTAGAAGTGGGGGTGTGAGATTAGTACAGTTTTCATTAACAACTAAAAGTGTCATTTCTAGCAATATAGA
>JAJHUR010080593.1:0-13789 GCA_027495735.1 Lutjanus campechanus | reverse complement strand
AACCCTGTGTGGGACCACTGACCAAGCTGCTGTATTTGACAAGTTTGGAGTGAGAACATGTTGAAACTATCATAAGCAGATGTTGTTTAAAAGCCGTTTAAAGATGCCCTCACTCGGAGACCAGATCTTTTCCAAAAATCAGACCCTGTAAAGCTCTGATATCTGGGTCAGGGTGATGAAAACAGAAAAAAGACGTAACTTTGTCAGTGGAGGCACCACGATTATGAAGCCTACTGTTCATAAGCTCCTTTTCACAATGAGGTTCTTCTGCCGTTCTTCTGCCGCTGCTGATGGTTTTATTTTACACAAGCTCGTCGTGTCAGTGAGCTGTCTGCCACTTCAAGTCTGACGCTCGTGCAAAGTACAAAAAACATCAAATTGTCACCAAAGTCTGGAGACAAGCCGTCAGAGCCCCTCACCAGTCCCCCTCCTCTCTGCGTGAGCCTCACATTCTTTTATCTCTCTCTCTCTCCCCCCTCTCCCCCCCTGTCTCTGCACATGTCTCTCGCTCTCTCCATGTCAGGCTAATGTGGCGCTCTGGCCTCGTTCCAGCACTGTCTCGGTGGAACAGCTGGTTTCAATTAGGTCCCCTTTTAGGTCCCCATGTGCACGTGCACACATACACACACTCACACACACACACACACACACACACACACACATACACATACACACAGTGAAAAGAGTGGGGCGGCCTGCTTTCTTTGGCTCAGCGCTCTGTTGAAGGAGTAATTGAATCATTTGACCAAAATATTGGTGGTGCAGTGAAGCGGCCAGCGCTGGCTGTGGTCACTGCTCTGTGTCTTTCCATTAGACTTGGCTGGTCAAGCAGTCGCTCACCCTAATGGAACAGTAATGTGCTGGAATAATGCAATGTGGATATACAGTATATAACCGTATCAGGCTCTGACCTGTGTGGATTTTGAGGAATTGAACCAATATATTATAATTTATTATTATAGTTTAATTTATAGCTTGTGTAAAGCAACAATCAATGTGTTCTGAGTTTTTCACACCACACAAACGTGTTATTAACCACCCAGACAAATGTGAATGATTAAAAAATTGCAAAGTTTGTAAAATTGGGTGTCAAAATCATGAAAAAAATAATCAGTTTTCTCTGCTGAGCCACCAGAGCCAGAGGACGGTGACAGGATGTTTTTTTTTTTTTTCTTTTGTGTCGGGTTGTTGGAACTGAAGTGAGCTGAAGTGAACTGCTGGGCCGATTTAGACTGAGAGAGTCGCTGAAGGTACATTTGTAACTGACTGTTAGGTTAGGGAGGGTGAGGGGATGAAGGAGGTGGTGTTGGTTCCACAGTTCAGTACTACACAGCAACTATTTTTTAACATGTGTAATCTGTTTAGAAGGAAACCTCCCTTTTTCCTTTACACAGACTTAAAAGCTTGTTCTGAAATCCAAAAAGAAAAACTGCATATTCCACAATAGCACAACCACTGACGTTTCTAATCCAATCCAAGCTCTAATGGAGATCTGTTTGATACAGCACAGTCAGCAGATTGTCCCACAAAACTCATGTTGAACTCATCTTGCTCAAAAATTAAAAATTCAAATTGGATTCTTATATCAAAACAGCCCGTTCTCACTCCCAGCTTGGTCAGTGCTTCAAAGTTTGATGCTGTACGCCTCTAGCATCGTTTCTAGAGGCGCTCCTCCAGCGTTGTGGTTTGATTTGAGGTCAGGTAACAACTTTCACCCAAGAGACCGGGGTTCACGTCTGGTGTGAAACCAAAAGTTGACTTCTTTTTAACTTCCATGACATAAGTAGGGCTGTGTGCCAAACTTTGATACTTTTATGACACTGACTGAACTGCTTCAGTCCTATCCAGTATTGAAAAATGCATCATCATTTGGTACCAAATTTCAATATCTAAGGACGAGTCAGTGACCAAATAAGCACACAGCAAGCTTAAGGACTAATTATACTGATTGACTGTCTAAGGTTACACATCATAGAGGCATGCATAAAAACACTATGATGATGTTATGCTCAGAGACGCAGATCATTGTTTGTACAGCCAGCTGCTTATCGGCACATTTAAGTAATATTAAATAAACTTTGTGCTGCTTGTTAGCTAGCTAGCCAGTGGTGCTTAGCTGTGTGTCCTTTCACCCTGTTTATCTAAAACTGTCTTCTCAAATAAAGGCTAAGAGAGCTAAAAAACATTTTACATAAACATATCTTGCTGTTCATACTCATGGCACTGCATATTCATTATTGCTAATTTGAGTAGTTTATGTGCTTTTACTTTGAAAGTCTACCCACATATTTCATGTTAATTATTGTTAACTTGCATAGTTTTGTGCCTTTATTTTGAAACCTACCCAGATGTTGTATTACTGTTAACTTGTCGGCAGAGCCCTACACGTGCAAAACTGATGCTTGAGGACTACCTACAGCGTCATAGTATGAAGTGTTGACCACAGCCTCTGACAAAACTGCTGTATTTGATGAGAGGGAGTGAGAAGATGTTGATGGAAACAGAGCTTGTTTCTCCTTTGAAAACAGAAAGGGAAAAAACCTGATTTAATCCACCATATTGTGGTTTATGGAGACATCCTGTTTTCCCCCTTAAACCCACCGGACGCTGTCTACCACAGTGCCATTCAGTTCATTAGACAACATTACGCTCGTCACTGTGAGCGATATGAAAAGGCCGATGGTCGTCACTGGCATCAGGAAGGCATCAGCGAACGTGTGTCATCATTTAAGAGGCCTGGCTGTCTGAGCTGCCCAGATATTTAACATCCTGGGTTGAGCTCAGAGCTGATAACCATGACACCAGATCATAAGATAGGTTGCCTTTAAAACATACCACCTCTGATCTGGTGTATTACTATGCACCTCACTGCAGCCTCAACACAGCTTCAAATCAGGGACACTGACTCCTCTGGGGGACTACAAGCTTATACATTTCTTGAATAAAGTGTATCTTGTGAATTTTTCCCCCCTGTGGTATTCATCGTCTAAGTGTAGGATCAAAAGTTATAGTTATTGTCCAATAGTCTAATTTCACATTTTTAATAATGGTAATAGTTTCAAAAGTCTGATTTTCCTGTGCTATGTGTACAGTACATTGTCCTAATGGTCTATTTTGTTTTACTTTTATTTGGAATCATATAACCACAGCAGATTACATTTTTAGTTCAAAATCTTTACAGAGAGAATGAACTGTTCAGCATTTTACATTGAGAAATTTGCATTTTCCACTTCTCCCAAATTTCCTGGAGAATCTGATCTTTCCATTATAAATATTTAATGATCATACCGTAGCCGTCCTCTATAGACGGGGTTTCTGGTTAAAGCCATTTCCCTGTAATTGCTTTTCTAGCAGCTACACTCAGAATTAGTGTAGCTGCAGAAGTATTTTGTTTTAATATTTATAACTGTTGAATGTAAAGCCCGAAAAAGGAGTTTGCCCCAATTAACCCCCAATTTCATGAATTATTACTCAAACATCATAAAATTTAAAAACATTTTATCACTTAAAATTGTTTAAATAATGGAAATATTTGGAAAAAATACAACCTCATTGAAAACAAGACTCAACATATCCCACATATACTTAGTTAAAAGTATAACCCAATAATTATACATTTAAATAAATAAATATGATGTCAATTGTTATTTAGAATGTACAGTAATAATACCATTGTAATATTGCCCCCACTTAAATGTAATTTTCTATAATCACTAATTCTCTTCAAATCTCATATTTTAAAAAATCTGCATTTTTGGACAGGCTCAAAGAAAGTGGCAGTGAGCCACAAATCATCCATCAGCTGGAGGAGTCTGAATGATGTGACTTCTCAACAGGTGTGATGAAACATCTACTCTCTCTCTCTTCCATTTATCATTTTAAAGTGTGAGGCTGGCGTTTTATATTCTATTTTTAAAAAATCTTATCCATGAAAAGATCCAAACCAAACTTCCTTTTGTCCACATGGATCTTCAACCTTCTTTGATCAGGCCATGTAACTGTTAACTTGTGAACAGCTATTAAGAACCCAGACATCAATGCTAAAAGTAGACAATATATAAGTGCTAAAAGATAATTATGAGTCCAGATACAAGCACTAAAAATGGTTAAGAACCCAGATATAAATGCTACAAATGGTTACGAACTTAGATATCAGCACTAAAACTGGAACTCAGATACCAATGCTAGAAATGATTCATGTCTGTCTGACTTGTTTTAAAATCTGGAGTGATTGCAGAGATGCTTTACTGGGGCTCTCCTTTGCCTTTATATTTTTCGGGGGGCCTTTTATACCTTTACTGATAGTGGGCAGGTCGGAGATGGGGAATGACATGCAACAAATGTCCCCACCCAGACACAAACATGGGACATTGCAGTTCATGGTCATTGCCATAACTCCTATGGTAGAAATGTGGTATAAAGACAGCACTGATGGGGGTTTATAAGATCTTTATACCACATCATGTAAAACTGGTATTGGTTGCATCCTCTCTTAATTAGGAGAGATAAGATACATTTGTTTTGAAACACAGCTACTGTGACTGTTAGCTGAGATTCAGAATTTTAACATTTGACATGATTTGACAGGTTCTGTATATAATGATGAAGATCAGTCAAGTCCGGGTGATATCTGACCTGCCTTATAAGGTTAATTGACCCCAATATCCAGTCCTGATCTGGCAGATAAGATCAGCACATCCATATCAGATGGAAAAATATATTCTGTCTTATTATTTCAATCAGCATGCACATTATCTATCATCAGACTGAGCTTAGAGATAAAATAATAAAAAATGAGATCAAACTTTAATGATCCCGGTAGCTAAATTGGGTCATTGCACTAATGACAGCAGTAGAACATATTCAAAGAAAAATGACTGAAAAGGAAAGGAAGTATGAGCAATTAAATGTCAGCAGGACGTGGTTAAGTGGTGCAGGATGAATGGATAGATGGATGGGTGGATGGATGGGTGGACATAGATAGATGGCAGCATTAACATGCTCTGTAAATTTAATAGCAGTTTGGCGAGATTTGGATTAATTGTGCTGAGAAAAGGTCAAGGGATTACCAAAACATTACATTTCATCCATCCTCTGGGAAATATCCACAGCAGATGTCATGGAAATCAGAAGACTTTCCAAAAGTACAGGCACTTTGCATGCTTGGAGTGCTGAACATTTCTCTTCACAAAGCAAGGTCCATAAAGACACGGATGAGCGAGTTTGGTGTGGAGGAACTTGACTGGCCTGCACAGAGTCCTGACCTCAACCAGATAGAACACCTTTGGGATGAATTAGAGCGGAGACTGCGAGCCAGGCCTTCTCGTCCTACATCGGTGCCTGACCTCACAAATGCACTTCTGGAAGAATTCCCCCAAAAATGCCCACAAACACATTCCTAAACCTTGTGGAAAGCCTTCCCAGAAGAACTGAAGCTGTTATAGCTGCAAAGGGTGGGGCAACTCCATATTAAACCCTACGCATTAAGAATGGGATGTCATTAAAGTTCATGTGCAAACTTAAAGCTACTTTTAACTTTATCACGGTCTTCGAATCTTTAGCACCAAAGTGACAAAAGAAAGTACCACTGAGACTACCTTTCAGCCATAATAAGCATCCAGCCATGTGAGATATGGCCATATGTTTAAAGTAAAATACAGTATCCGTGATGTATGTCAGTGTGCCATGAATTATGTTCTCTGCGGGGTATTACAATGTCTGTCCTGAGTCCCCCTCACCTCTCCTGAGCAAAATAGGTCTCTTACTTCATGCCCTTTATTCCATTTTCCTCCTCTTTCTCCTCCTCTATACATCATAATTTCCCTCCACATCCTCCACAGGTCATTAGGAAGCAGATATCAATATTTTACTCCCTGGCTTTTATTTCTACATGGAAATATCAAACATATTAGGCCGATGGATGTGCCGTCCCTGGGCTACTGCCATTTGAATATTTCAGTAGGTCCATGAAAGAAGCTTTCTGAATTTTAGATGCAGGTTTTCAGATGTGATTCCCCTCCTCAACCTTTCTCATTTTCTTTCTTTCCGCCGCTCCACTTCCTCCGACAGATGTGACACTAATTGATTTCTTTATTTTGCTTTTGTTCTTTCAACTATTTCTTCCTCCTCCGTCTTTCCTCCTACTTTGCAGCCATTTCTCCGTCTCTGTGCCTGTTTCCTACCCAGTTCTTTCTTCCTATGTCTCTCTAACTGCTGTATTTTCTGCGATGGATGTGACAGCAATTGATTTTTCTTTCTTTCTTTCAGCAATTTCTCTCTCTCTCTCTCTCTCTCTCTCTCTCTCTCTCTCTGTCTTTACTCACTTCTGTCTTTGTCTTTCCTTCCACCCACTTGTTCCTCTTTTTTTGCCTGTAGTGAATGTGCTGATTTCCAGCAGTGGAGGAGGTAGAGAAGAGTGCAGATTGAATTGCAGGATGGCTAATAATTGCACTACACTGATTGCAATTTTACATTCAGTTTTCCGGAACAATCAGATTAGAGAGAATGTGTGTGTGTGTGTGTGTGTGTGTGTGTGTGTGTGCCTGTGGGCGAATGTGTGTGCACCAGCCTGAGATAGTGCAGATGTCGGCAGAAAACTGCAGATCCGCAGCGGCGATCTCATCTCTGTTATCGGTGTAAAAGGATTGTACAGCAGCTGACTTTGCATAAACAATGAGAGGGGGGGGAAAGAGACTTTTTTTTCTCTCTCTCTGCCTCAAATTTAGACAGGAACAAACTTCTTGTATTTAAATGAAGCATTGTCCAAATGACAGACTATTCTTCATCCTGTTAATGTGGAAGACACGTGTGGTGATATGTGGGAGTTTGCGTATCATAAATCTGCTCCACAGGTGCATGGGAGCGCACAGGGGAATAAATCCATGTTGTAAATACATGAGCACATATGTCAGGCGTGATAAATCATTGATGCTAAAGGGATACTAATGTAAGCAGCTGCAGATGAGGAGTGCAAGCCAGGGTTAGACTAATATGGGTTTGTGACGGCAGACAGAAATACAAACATTTCCATCAAAACTTTTAAATACAATTACATGCATACCAGCGAGGACTTAACTGATTGTGTGATTGATAGTGATGTTATTTTTGGGATTGTACCGAGGAAAAACCCATCTTGCATTCATAAGAGTTGGAGTTGGAGTGCTGCTAATATTCCTTAAAAGGCTGCCACTTTACTCAGAATTTGAACTAACCGACTTTGAAATTGGGAAAAATCAAATCTTTGATCTTTAATGATTTCTTTGAACGCGGTGTTCATGCTTTGTTTCATACTAATGCACAAAGTACCCTTTGGCGTCTGTATGAGATGCAGCCAGAAAGACTTTTTAACGTGTGTTTAACATTCGGTTACTTTTAGGCACCAAAACTACTCGATTAGGTTTCAGAAAAGATCAGTTTGGTTCGGCTTAAGCACCAAAACTATTTGGTTTGGTTTAGCAAACATCACTGAGGTTAGATTTAGGCACCAAAACTACTTGGTTTGTTTTAGGAACAGATCATGCTTTGGGTTAAAGTAAGTACATTTTATATGTCATAAAAGTCATGTGACCTGAATCACAACACATTAAGTAACTTAAAACTTTGTATAACCTTGACCTTTGGTTTCACAGGGTAAACAAACCCTGCCCCTCAGTTCTGCTAACTTTAGCGATGTTTTAAAGATCTCAGCAACAGCCTTTGTGATTATAATGTCATCATGACTGATAGAACCGATGGACAGAACAAAACTCAAGTAATAACCCAGAGTTTTCCTTTAACTGGGTGAGTGCAAAAACATTATTTCTGATACAAATATTGGTCAGAACTACAAAAACAAGACCGAGGTTGGTCCATGTTCATCCAACAGCACCAGAGAGGTCCAACTGGGGACATCATGTGAGACACCTGGAGCAGAGGCATTCCTGCGGTCTGTGGAATGAGTTTGTATTTCATATTTAGTTTAATCGAGCCATTTTTTTTCCTCCCTCGGTTTACAAACAAATAGAACATTTTGTTGGATCGAATCGGAGGAAAACATCTGGAAATCAACTTCGTGCCATCATAAGTCAAACAAAAGTGCTTACTGATGAGCTCAGTTCATGTAAACTTGTTCTTGCTGCATCGTTCTTTTCCTCTGTCATCATCAGCCCTATTTTTAACAGTGCAGCACTATGAATTGTGGGTTATTCCCTGAAGCAAAGTGTGCAGGAGTGCAGACTTAAGGAAAGTGTTCATAAAGGGCTCCAAAAGGCTGTGAGAGAGCCCTCATGTACTCTGCAGTTTTACAGCGGGACACAGCTAAGCCTTCACACAGCAGTCAGGCACGTGCATCAAAGTCTGTGATCCCGGAGAGGACGCTGGGATTAGACCGGAGCGCCGGCACAGTTTTCTGGCTAAAGTCACTGTTATGTTTCTGGAATCATGTTGAGATGATGAGTGTTTGCTGCACTGAGCATAGTGGAAGTATCCATTTGAAAGGCATGGACTCTAATCACATATCATGGTCATTTTATGATTTAGCACAGTAATCACTCATTCTGGAGAACTGGGACAAAACTGTATTTAGAAAGGGTTTTGATTTTTGCTCTTCAGTTATATTTTAAAAGATCAAACTCTTGGCTATTAAAGCTTGTCACGGTCCAACCTTTTATTAAATGCAGATGTCAGCTCCGTCAGAAGGAAAATCTGACAGAGTTGATGTCTTACAGAGCTGACAAAATGTCATATTTGTTCATTTCTCAGCACAGTCATAGTGAGCAGCCATTTTATTTTTTTTAATAAAAAATAAAATGGCTGAGTTCTCTTAATGCTAATCAAAGCACACATTTTAAAACCATAATTCCTATTAAACTTTGATTTAGAAGGCCTTCGGAGTTGACATGTTATGATTGAGACACATCTGATAGAAATATAATTTCTCATTCTCATTCAATTTTTATTATGTTCCATAGTAAGAGTGCATTCCAAAAAAAAGTCTAATATTCTATTCATAATATATGTATCCATGTATGTATATATGTACTTATGCATGTATGTCGTCGTCCTATGAAAACCATGCACCTCCAGGATGTCAGTTTCTCATGGCTTGCAAGGAACGCCCATTTCAGCAGCCTTGTGGTCCAGTGGCTTTGTTGATGGTTGCACAGCTTGGGAAGTGTTAGATGTGTCTCAGCTGATGGGAAAACACTCCCACATTCCATCATATGAAGGGGTTCAGGACCCCCGTGCTTTGGAATTGGGTGGTCTCCATAGGACGGCAACAACATGTAAAATTTATTTAGAAGAACTTTGACTGTCACTACTATTAGTATTATATTACTGCTTCCTGAGAGTGAAAGTGTGAGTGTGTTTGGGTGTATATGTGTGCATAGGCTCATGCGAACACGTTAAATACTTGTATGTTCTATGTTTGCATAGTTTGTAGTGTCCTTCGTATGTGTCTGTTTCCCCCAGGTTAGGGGCGGGTGGGTGGGTGGGTTGGTGGGCGGTGGGATGATACAGTGTATTTATGTCTACGCATACTTATACACATAGATTCAACAAGGTCCTGGAAACAATCCTCCACATTTGGACACACCTTGAATAAATTAAAACCCTTGCACGTTGCACTTTGAATCATGCACTTTAGAAGGCGCTGATTGTGTTTACATGCACACAAGTATCCTGCTTATTATTGGTTATACAGGTTTTTGGAGCATCTGGGTCATGTTTTGTGCAAGTAAAAAGCTTATCCTGGTTTCAGAAACCTTAATATGACCTTACCCCGGTTACCTGGATAAGACTTTACCCCTAATTTCAGAAACCTGGATAAGATCTTACCCCTGCCTTGCCTGGTCACCATTGGCCCACGGGTCATACTGTAAGAAACCATGTGATAGAGCATTCTAGTTGTGTGCGAGGGACTGCCAGTGCAGTCATCAACAATTTTGATGACTGCTTTGGAGAAATATGTTGATGTTGGTCTACACTTTATCCCACCGGTCACTGTTGTGACCGACCATAAAATCCACTTTCTTTACCTACTTTTCCATAAAAATTTTTTTTTAAATAATTGGAATTCCTCTTTTTTTTTCTTTTTTGGTAGAGCATGATTTGTCCCAAATCTCAAGAATGGTATTTTCTCTGTTAACAAAACCTAAAAAGTGACTACAGTTAAATCTGCAGTCACAGACAGTGTCAACAAACTCAAAGATTCTACTTTTCTACTCTCTCAGTGGAAGTCTTTCAGCGTTATATTAGTTACTTCCTCAGCACATGTGTAATCTTTCACACACATATCCATCACATCAGAGATAGATAGATTATAACAGATCACTTCCATATTTCACAATAAGTCAAACTGCAGGCAGGATGTAGAAAAAGATAACAGGTGGAGATAGAGCGTAAAAACACATGTTAGAGTTCCTGTACAAAGTGGATTAAAGCCAGACATCTCTCTGTCTCCACAGCTCCACACACACACACACACACACACACACACACACACACACACACACACACACACACATACGCACAGTGGCTGTTTGCTTGAAGGATTTGCAGTGTGATTGTGCAGTTTGGAGCCTGAGACAGTCGGAGTCGAGCCAGACATAACACTTGGCTGCCCAAGAAACTGGCCTCTGTCCAGCACATAGAACACAGTACAGGAAATATTATTAATCGCACTTAATAAAATGAGCTGCACTCTCCATATCATATGGTCAAATTATAGTCATGAAATAACACATTGATTATCTGTGTATTTTATCATACAAAAAACGAGGTGCTGCAAATTATGAAACACATGATCCTGAATGTTTTAGACTGACCCAGTGGTTCTTAACGGGCGACGCTGCAGTTTTACTGATTTAAACTTCTACATATCACCATGACTCTTCCTCAGTTCATTACCTACATTAAGACAGTTATTGTTTGTGTTACAAATTTTCTGAAATTTTGTGTTTAAATATGCAAATGATCCATGATCTGATTAAACATGCACATTTCCACAAAATAAGTCTGAACATTGGATAAAACCAAGTTCAAAACCCTTGTTTCGTTTTGTTTTGACATATTGGAGTCAAAGCCTGACGCAGAGGGGATTTTGAATCTTTTTTACTCACTCCACAAATCTCCAAAAATGTCAACAGCCATAAAAAAAAAACATTTTCACCATGTTTTTGTGAATAAAATGTGATATAAATCAGGCTATGAATGATATATGAACAAACCCCAGAGTAAAAACCTTCAGAATAAATGGTGGATATGAACAAAACTGGAAAGTTTGGTCTATGAAAGTGCCACTGAGGTGGAGATTTCTAACTCAGAATGATTTTAAAAAACTCACTTTGAGAAAATAGTCTTTAAAAGATATGCATTTACACATATACACATTGTATATGTGCAGTAACAAAGTTATTGCACATATACATTTGAAAACAATCAAAAAGATTGCCTTGGCTGCAGTGTTGAAGTACAAAGTATATATTGATGTATTAGCATTAAAGTATATTGAAGCTTATAATTTATGGTTAGAAGAAAACAAGATACCAGATCCTTTATTGACACATAATAACAAAAGAGTGAAACATCCGGCAGTGAGTCAAAATAATAAAAACAGGATTTTAATGAAACTTTTTCTGTACTTCAATAACCAGAACATTCCAATATTTGTTCTATCTTTTCTCTCTTCTTTCGCTTTTCCCACCTCGTTTGTTCCTCAAACCGACACGGGGTCAGTGCTCCCCTCTTTCCCGAGAAGTTCTCCAGAAGAACTTTAGAAGTGAAGCAAACAGGGAGGAATGTGAGCTATGAGAGCAGGACAGTGTGCGTCAACCCTGCATGCGTGCGCGGGTGTGATTTTTCAGTCCGGGGTCAAGATGTTGTCTGCACACTCTAAAATCTTCTGACCAAACACGAGTTGAGACATCCACCCTCCACACACACACACACACACATACTCAGTGACACACATACACAGACAGAGCATGTGAGCTGGATGGAGGCGTGTGGAGGAGGTCAGGGTCAGTTCAGCAGCAGGAAGCCCTGCAGGGAGCCCTGAGAGCAGCCAGAGAGGAGCCCAGGCACCACGAGGAGGGAAACTACACGCTCACTAACACACCGATAGGTACATTATACTGAGCTGATACAGGCCTGTAGTCTGCAGGGTCAGGACGTTCCATCATTGATCATCCATGTAAATGCTGCTCTGAAGTGATAAATTCCCTCAAATTTCAAACTGTAAATCACTTCATCTGTTCCCTCATTTTAATCATTTGTGTTTGTCCAAGACTAAACATTAAAACTGATGTCAAAACTCTTCACAAAGTCACTAAGAACTAAACTGTGAACCATTTTTCTTTTTTTTCACACAAAATTAAGTCAATGACCACATTTTCAAAAAATCCTTGATCTCTATTCTCATTCAGACTCCACCACCTGCAGAACACTGTACATTTACAGCACGTTTTTCAAAAGCTAACACGCAGTTTCCACATCAGTTAAAAAGACATTCAAAACAACATGATGACAAATATTTGTGCATTTTGGCAGCAACCATATTGAAATATATTGAAAAACTAAACAGAATATTTACAATAAGTTAGTGAGAATGTTCAGTGAGCCGGTCATCATGGTGAAATAAATCCCAGCAGGGTGATGCAGGACTGAATCATCCCAATTATTCTGTGGTTATTTACTGTAGTAAACAGTAAAGATTCATTTTAAAATGATTTTATGAATTTGAAAATGATTTTATTACTCCTCTAGAGTCTACGATCATAAATGTGTCCATAGCAACAGTCTGTTCTTCATAGCAACGCTCGGTTATACAGAAATTACAGACCTTAGGATGGTAACTGACCAATCAGAATTGAGTATTTTGCGGTAGTTTAGTCTTGTTACCAAACAAGAGGATGGTACACAGAACTGTTCAGGATGAGCAAAAGATATTTTTTGTGATCACATTAATGAAATTCTGATTTATGTGATAAATCATTCAAACTTCAAAAATAAAAGTGCATCATTTATGTAAAGCTGCCTGTTGTAAGTGTTTATTGAGTCAGTGTGTTATGATGTGCGCTCTCTGAGTGAGAATTCTTGTCTGTTTTGGTCGAACAAGCGTATTTTGAGAGAGATTACAGTTTGCTGACGCACCAGAAGTAAAAAATAACACACAGCTAGTGAAACCTGACATTCAAGAGGCAAAACATCAGCCCAGATCTGCACATCTGTAAGCACATTTTCAGCCCCACGTGTTCTGCAAAACACTACACCCAGTATTTTCCACATCACTAAAACCAAAGAAATCTAACATGATGTCACTTCTTTGCCCTTTCAAACCCCTGCCTTAAAAAATACCACACCAATAACCAATTAATCAAACGTGGTTATCAGGTGTACAGACACTCAGGTGCATAACTGTAAGTGTTCTGTACACTGTGATATTCTACAGCTGAAGATATGACAGGAAAGGTTGAGAGAGAGAGAGCAGGGGATTGACACGCAGCAAAGGACCATAACCCACGTCCACTGCAGAGGACTCACAGCCTCCGTACACGGCTGCCATCTGAGCTGGTTTCTCTTTGTCCCCACAAGTGTTTTCGCTGTGTTTAAGTAGCCTACTAAATTCTATTTTATGTTCCATTATGGTTTTCAGTGCAAAATGGAAACTTTGGAAACACACGGATGTATGGACTGATTTTACAATGAGGAAAGAAACAGTTATTTTCATCAGTGTCGTGCTCGGTCAATATATTCATGTGACCTACTCTAACAATACCTCTGAAAACTAAATAATTAAAAAAAAAAAAAA
>JAJHUR010080592.1:15563-31372 GCA_027495735.1 Lutjanus campechanus | reverse complement strand
GGGGGGGGAGTCCGGAGCTGCTCTGAAGTACACAAACGACACACACACAGGCCCCCACATTCATGCTCGCCGGGTTTATGAGCTGGTCTGTGAAGGCGATCAACAAGCCAGTGTTTCCCGCTGTGTGTTTGCCCGTACAGGCCTTGAAAAAAAAAATAAAGCCACAAAGGCAAACAGGGCGAGCGAAAGAGCCGGTTTGTTTGTAAACGTGAAGGCATTCCTAGGACGGAGCCAAAAGTCCAGCGCCGACCCCCACCCCCTCCAGCGCCACCTTGATACCCCTGACCCCCCCACCCACCCACCCACCACCAACACCACCCCTCAAAAAGCAACCCCTAAAGATGGGCCCCCTGCGCTCCTGAGAGGGGGGAAAAAAAGAGAAGAGGAAGGAGAAAAACTGCAAATGCACAGAAATGAGATTTGTGTGGAGGGGTGTGGGGGTGTGTGTGTGTGTGGGGGGGTGGTCGGTGGCGAAGAGTGCTGACTTGTGGCAGGCCAAATAAATTATAGATCTCTCTCTCTTTTTTTCTAAATTTTATTGCGATGCAGACTTTATTTTTCATTCCCTTCATAAATTATGTCAGCAATCACTTAAATATATGGAGAGGGCTAAGCTGATGCATTGCAGTGGCTGCTCTCTGGTGATGTGGGCGAGCTCAGAGTTCCTGGACGTGGCACGCAGCCAGTCGTAAAGGCAAAGCAAACGAGAAAAAAAAAAAAAGTCATCATCAAGAGCCTCTCAGTTTGGAGACGGGGCTAAAACTTGCTGACTCAAGATGACCCAAAAGCTGGCCTGATAGTGCGCTGTAGAGAGAGTGTTTTTTGATGACAAAGCAGAAAGCGTTTAAAGTAACAGTTTGTACAGTAAGCGCTTCCATCACAGCTCAGGTTCAACAGTAATGCCTGTGACCGGAGCCTCAATATTCACTGACTCATTCTTTTCCATTTATTTATTCAGCAGATGTTTGCTGATGGTACAAACATTCTCTGTGACACCCTGCGCTTCTCATCACTCTGCTCCAGGGCCTGCACCATATTACTGTGTATATCACTCATTCTGAGGAATTGGGACAAAACCATATTTTGAGAGGGTTTTGATTTTTTGCAATTATGCCGGAAAATATATTTTAAAAGATCAAATTCTTTGGCTATTTAAGGCCCCAACAAATGAGCAGTGGTAAAAACGCTTTGTGCTGGCTGTCCCATCGTTTTCCTATGAGAGAGCTGTGGCGCTCGACTAAGTGGCACCGCTAACCTCGGCATGGCGCACCGCTGGCCGCTGCGCTCAAAGTTCAAATTATTTGAACTTTGACCTTGTTTGCCGCTGACTTTTCAAAGCGCAACCAATGAGATAACGGCTGTGTGTGAGGACGCAGGCAGAAGAGACCACAGCTGTATGGAAGTGACACAAGCAGAGCGGGGAGACCAATGGTTCAGTCTTGAAGGGAACCCCAGACCCACGGAACATCTCGCGAGAGTGGTCATTTTAACGTTTATAGAACGCCACAATGAAGGAACAACATATATAAATTTCACGAGAGTTTCGCTAATGAAGGGTTCCCTTACAGACACGACAAAAGAAAAGTGTTTCAGAGGTCTCCAAACTCTATAACACAACTTTAAAACTACAAACAGACTACGATCTCACTAGTAAATGTCATGCCTGGTGAAAAGTGAACAGTCAGATCAAGCGATAAGATTTGTGAACCATGTCGTTTATGAATTTAGCTTAATCATGAGCTTAAGGTAGCTCAGTCGTTTGTATACCAGGCAGACAGGATGTAGCGGTTGTAGCGCTGTGCTTTGCCTCTCTGCGCCCCCTTCCTCACGGTGAGTCCGGGACAAATTTCTTATCATGTGAAGGCCCCTTAAACCTCGTAACAGGCCAACCTCCTAGTAATCAAAAAAATTACTTTTTTTTTTTCCAATTTTGCAGCACAGTAATAGTGAGCAGCCATTTTATTTTTTAAAGTTGCTCAGAGTTCTCTCATAATCAAAATACACATTTTAAAACCATAATTCTTATTTAGCCTTAATTTAGAAGGACTACAGAGTTGACATGGTATGGTTGAGACACGATCGGATAGCAATATTATCTAATGACTAAAAATAAGTCTACCAGGAAGTGAGACAGGCGTCCTTAGGGTACAGTTGACCCTTTCTTTTATGCTGGATTAAATCATGTTGTTATAAAAATCTGACAGAGATCCGGGACACAACTTTAAAGGACCAACATTTTCATTAAAAAAAAAAAAAATCTATTTCAAAACAAAGACAACACATAATAGCACATTTGGACACATATGTCATCAGTAGTTGTTGTTAGTTTTAGATTTGTGAAGACTTTTAACATTTTTAAATTGTTTGAATTTTTGTCTGGGACAAGGCCGTTTTCTGACAGAGCAAGTTCAGAAATAAAAAAAGAAGAAAATTAAAGCAAACCAAAACATCTCATAAATAAAATAATTTATTACATTTGTTTAACACTCAATTCTGATTGGTCAATTACAGCATTCTAAGGACTGTTCTGTACAGCAGACCGTTGCTATGATGAACAGGCTGTTGCTATGGCCCCATTTCTAATCATAGACTCTAGAGGAGCAATAAAATCATTCAAAGCAAATATTCTTAAATCAACAATTTGTGCCAAATTCTTTAAAGAATAAATATAAAAGGCAGAAACCCTGTGAAGAACGACAGAGGACGGACAGTCGTGATAAAAACTTTATGTAGAGAGTAGACAGAAGCAGTAGTATGAAAACAATGTGGAGAAACTAAAAAGTAATGTAAAATATAAGACACGTGAAGTCCAATATTCATTTCATCACCTCTCGTCCTGACCAGAAGCATAAAACTTTTAAGCTCAGAGCTCCTTTCTACACCACCACCAGCAGAAATGTCCGGAATCCTTGTGTCAGTCATTCCAACTTAATAAAATGTCAGCAGAGCCTCTCAAACCGCAGAGCTTTTAAATGGGTCGCTGGAAAAGTGATAGATACTCAATTGGAGCGCCCACCACATCCTTGTTTCCACATATTCCCCTAATGACAAGTTTCCCCTGGTGGTTCTCAAACCCCCACTGAAAACCAAGCCTCTCATGCATGAACGTACAAACACACACACACACACACACTCGTACACTTAAACGCTCAAATCTATGAGGGGACATGCAAGTCTTGCTGAAAGTTCGTTCCCATCATCCCTCACAAATGCTGTCGATAAGAGTTGAGGGAGGGAGGGGGGTCCGACGACCATAATGACATGTTTCCTGGAGGCTGGTAATCACATTTACCTCCAGTCTTTTGGTCATTTAATTCAGACAGAAAAGGTATTCAGATCTTAATTTGATCTTCAAGTGGAGTCCCTTAAAAAGAAACAAAGCGATCCTACAAAAGCCATTAAGGAAGTCAAAAATACTGTTTTAAGCTAAAATTCCTTTCCAAGCATCATCTTCAGGGGGCAGACGTGTCGAGTGGGACAGTTTAGAGTACGAGAAGAAGAAGAAGAAGGTGTCTCGGAACAGATGAAGTAGAGCACAGTACAACAGACAACAGTCCGAGACTCAAAGCACGAGAAAAACCAACAGGGTTAAAGTGTCCATCATGCAGGTCTAGACTCTGGATCCTGGTTCAACACACATGTTCCATAGCATGAAGAAAAATATGGAACTATTTCTCTTTAAAAGCAGAGAAAGATGGACAGTGACTGTCGCTGAAGTAAGTTGCCTTGAAATTTTGAGTTATCTCAACTTTTTTTAAAGATTCGTTTTCTTGATGAGAGGAAATAAAAAGACTGAAATGTCCTTATATTATCATTTATCATTTAGTATTTAACATGTGTATATGTATGCGTCAACATAATATCTGGTGATGTGGAAATGGCAGTAATGATGGTCAGGGACATTCATTAATCCACAAATGAACTTTCCCAAGATTTATTAGGCCTATTGTGAGCTTGTTCACAATGGTTTGGGAAACACTGTTCTAGACTGTTCTTTAAGTATACAGACTGGAAACACAAGTAAATTAGCAAACCAACTCAGTGATTCCTATGAAACTACAGCAGTTTTATTCAGATCCACTGAACATGATTTTAAGTTTGACCCACTGACATAAATGTTGAAGTCTGATGCTTCCTGTAGAAGTGCACGATGGTTTCTGTTGTTCATCTTGCTTTTATCGTATTATTAAATGTTTAAATATATGGGCACCACTTTATAATATAACTTTATAATAACAAATGCTTTAAAGCATGGGTGTTAGCTCAGTGTTATCCACATCAGCATTATGCTTGCCCTCAAAGGGTCGGCTGTAAATGTAAAACTATATAAATGCATTTATTTGTTATCATAATAGATACTTGCCTCTGCATTCGACTATCATTGGTTTTAGAAATAACTTAATAATTAATAGCTAGCTCTAAAAGGAGAAGTCTAGGAAAAATAATAGTAAGCAGACATACAAGTGTACAACTATTATACAATTTATTTAAAAAAAGAAAAGAAATATCCATCTTATAACGTAGTACACTGCCCTCGCTCTGCATGAACTTTTCTTTCCTTGGACATTTTGCTCAGCTGCTAACATTACTAGCTACAACCACTCAGCCAAAGTGCCACTGCTGGAAGTGGCTATATGATATTGAGATGCTACCTAGCGTATACTGACATCTAACAGATGGATGCTTTCAGTGGTGGGAGCATAGAATTGTATAATTATATTCTCTGCAAGCTTTCGGGGGCCTTGAGTTTGGTTCATGTGCTTTAACGTTTAAATTGCACCAAAATCTTTATTAATGGTTAACGAATTGCTTATTTCTTTAGGTATCAATAACAAGCCATTAATGCAAACTTTTTGCCAGGCATGGATGTATGAAGAAGAACTGAGTACAGTGTTGGAGGTGGGACTCTACGCTTTCATACGAAATTGCTCAGTGGCGCATTAAACTAAAACAGCCACTTGATGTAAGGTGGCTAACTTCTGGTTTATCCCTCTGTTAACTTAAACAGGGATAAAATGATTTAATTGTGTGGCTCTTCTAGACTTTCAAAGTGTTGTCAGACTGAACGGACCACGGGGGTTGTGATGCTCAAAAAAATGTGTCCACTGTTTTAGAGCTGCTTCTTTTACAATGTAAGCATATAGGAAAAAGTCAGGGCCTCACCTGATACACAGTAATCTCACAGTATCGTGTATCGTGTTTGTATTTTGTGTTTTGTGTTGTCCTTGGTCTGCCCTGACTGTAAAACAAGTTTCCCATTTGGGACAATAAAGTTAAACTGAAACTGAAACTGAACTGAAACTTAATTACTCAAATGATTAATGATTAATTGATTCTAATAGTCAGGTATATGTGACTAAGATCTCATTTTTTCATGACAGTGTGAACAGCACAAGTCACATGGAATCACATATTTATAATCTGGTTTGGGCCAGTTCGGCTACATTCACACTGCAAACCTTAGTGCTCAATTCTGAATCATTGCTCAGATCTGATTTTTTTTCATTTTGCTTGTTCACATCATCCTTTACATGTGGCCAATATCAGATTCAGGAGTGTTTGACTTTTTCCGGTTTGTTGCCAGGTTGTGAAAAAAAAAAACATAAAAAAAACAACAACCCTCTGACCACTCACCTTTTGGAAAACAGCTGCAGCTACCTACTCAACATTTACAACTGCACACTTGATGGATTACAGTAAAAGAAACTATTATCATTTGTGACTCCTCCATCACATGCAAATATTTGCTGATTAATTATTAGATAGTAAGAAACCCATGGTTCGTCTGACCCATTAGCCTTTATTAATGATTAATATAATATTTATTACTGTGAGCTTTATGGCTGATTAGAAAGCGAGAAATATGTGTATCTATTAGTGGATTATTAACTGCAGACTTGATGGCTTCAGTTTTATAATATGCCATTGAGTTTACTGTAAATAATTAATAAAGGTTAATGGGTCCAGCTTTCTAATAACCCATCGATTACAGATGTCAGTGACTACATTTACTACATTTCTTACAATAAAGTTGTTATAAACAGCTTATTATTTATTTTTTTTGAAGGAATGAGTGATTTTATTAGAAAGTGGTACCAGGTTTTGCATTAGTATCCAATTTAAAATTGTACTATTGTGACAACGAAGCCATTTTAATGGGGCTATGACATTAGGATGGGCACGTGCAGGGCTCATTTTGCTCAGGGCTGCACGCCCTCGCTCGCCTCCCGTGCTCCCAGCCATTAGGGTGCCACAACATGAAACTCTGGATACAACAGCGGCCTTTATGCTCTATTGGTCACCGTGCCGCACTTCCCTCTGTAGCCACAACTACACCCTATATCATGCCTGCTTGAGTGCACACAAGCGATACCACGCTGGATGTATATACTGTATGCAGAGTGATATACTACAGCACGTCCAGCGCTGTATGTGAGGTCCTGTTGTCCTTGTAAGATAAGGCAACACGAAAATTTAACGACCCCGCTGAGGAAATTAGGCCACTGTTGCAGCAAATGGTAACAAGATACAGCAAAGAATAACAGAATATAAATAAGAACAGAGCAAAGTGGGGGTTACATAAACACACCCGACACTTTTTAGCACTAGAACATGGCAAGAAGAAATATATGAGCGGAATAAAAAGTTACGAGTATCAACATTTAGAAGGCAGAGCAAAATAGTGACAATAAAAAACACTCGGTCCTTTTGAGCTTAAGGAAAAATATGAGAATTTACCAAGAAAAAATATATATATGTAGCATGAAAAGGGGAAAAATTGTGAAAATTGGCAGAGAAACAAAGTATATAAAGACATAAGACATATAGAATGTCAAAAACTGTGCTCTAGTTGATAATAACAGGCTATAACACGGCAGGTCTTAGTGCTCAATTCTGATTCATTGTTCGGATCAGATTTTTTTTTGTTTGGTTATTCACACTATCTTTTAAAAGTGGCCCATATCAGATTCCAGTGTGAACCGGTCAAAGTCCTTAACTGACCCACATCGCAAATAAACAATAACAAAGACTTAACACCCGGTGTGCTGTCATGCAACAGCAAACATGGAGGCCATTTATGAGTTGATGTGCAGTGGAAGCCAGAACAGATGATTATGATGATAATGGCTGCCGACTCTCAACTTTACACAATTGTCTTGGTACGACAATAATGTGCAATGACACTGAAATCATTTGTGCAGTAATTCAATTGTATGATCCATAGATTATTATTCATTTACCTGATGCACATTGTGTATACTTGTGTATACATTTCTGTTACACTATTGCTATACTTTTTTGTTATATATTGTAGTAGAATGTACATATTTGTGTATACTTGTATTTTCTTAATTTCTCTACGGTTATATAGTCTACTGTTCTTGAACGGGGACATCTGTAATATGAGAAAATTACCCCCCGGGGATCAATAAAGTATATCATATATCCTCCATGTTTACTTTCGTACACAGCGTGCGTGCATGAAGCCTTTGTTATTGTTCTTTAGAACTTGTGGGTCATTTCAGGCCCAGGACCAGTTCAGTCTGGAATCTGATATGGGCCACACTTAAAGGATGATGTGAGAAGGCAAACTGGGAAAAAATAATTAGATCTGAGCAATAAATCAGAATAGAGCACAAAGGTTTGCAGTGTGAATGTAGCCAAACTGGTCCAAGTCTAATTTGAAAAGATGAGATGCCATGTGACTTGTGCTGCTCACACCATAATGAAAAAAAAACACCAATATGAGTCACACAGAAGCAAAAAAGTCAAGTCATAAAGACTGCTTGCTTGCCCAGGGACAGTAAAATGCCATGTTGGGCAAGTAAATCTGGCAACTCACTTGTTTGACCAAGCAATTGGTAAAAAAGAATTAAACTATTATAATAGATTAATCGTTCAAAAAAGATTTTCATGCAAAATGTCAGAAAGTGCTGTTTTCAGCTTCTGAGATTTCCTTTTCTTCATTTATTATATTAAACTGAATAACTTTGGGTCTCAGACTGACAAAACAAGACATTTAAAGACGTCACTTTGAGAAACTGTGACGGACATTTTTCACTGTTCTCTAACATTGCTTATTTAGATGTTGCAGCCCTAAATGAAGAATGACAATTAACTTTAGTCTTTGTTGTTATTAATAACCGCTGATGAAACAATTTATACAGGGGCAAGTAAAAATGAACTTTGGGCAATTGATTTCTGAACCACTTTTCTGACTTGGTAAGTGATAAAAAGCATTAAGGTTGAACCCTGCACGGGTATGGAAATATACAGCATTTACTGCACCATGTGTCAGAATTATTTAAAGGGATAGTTCACCCAAAAATGAAAATTCAGTCATTATCTACTCACCCTCATGCTGACTGGTTTTGTTTGTCTGCAAAACGCTGCAGGAGTTTCTCAGGAAAACAGTGTTGCAGAATCTCCCAAACAATGTAATTGAATGGTGATCAGTACCCCAATACTGCTTATCTGGCATAATCGAAGTCTCCTTAAGCCCGACATGCTGATTGTACACCGTCACAACACACACCCAGCTGAGACAGTGGGCATGTGCATGTGAATGTGGCTCCAAGCTAAGGATCTACAGTGAAGATTCAGGCTAAAAACATGGTGTAAATAACATTTTTTAAAGTCAACTTGGCATGTTCGAGCTTTAGGAGACTTGGATTACACCAGACGAGCAGTATGGAGGCATTTCATGTTTTTATTCTGTTGTTTTTCACCATTCACTTCCATTGTTTGTGAGATTCTGCAGCACTGTTTTCCTGTGAAACACCAGCAGTGTTTCGTGGAGTAGAGAACTGAACTTGACCTTTTCATTTTTGGGTGAACTATCCCTTTAAAACAAACAAAAACTTGTGTAAATGTGTATCGTAACTCAGCTCTACATGCCCATGTACTATACGCGTACCACAAACACACTGTATATGTACACATAAACGCACACTGATGCATAAACCCAAAAGCATGCGGTGACACTCCAAAAATCTTTACATGCATCCTACACGTTCTCAGATGTAAATCTGTCTCTTTCCCGCAGTATTTCCCCAGAGGAGGTGAGAAGTGGCGCGTGCCATGAGACAACCTGTTCAGCGCGACGAAAATAAACCCTTCTTGAGAGGTGGAGGGGGGTGAAAAAAAAAGAAAAAAAAAAGCTTGCGACTGCTGGCAGCGCATACCAACGTTCTCAGGTCAAATCTGTCTGGTGTACTTTTCGCTTCCTACTTCAACAAAGGCGCTCAGTGAGTGTATCAGACGGCCTTAATGAAGGGCTTGTTAGCCGGGCTACCGGCAGCAGATCCACTAGACCCGGAGTGTGTGTTTACTATCAATCCGCCCTTGTGTCTACAGCAGGCTACATCCAGCACTCCCCTCCTCCTCCCTCCTGCCTCACCCCCTCCCCTCACACACAAACGGCCACATTTACAGGAGCGAGCCCCCCCAACCCCCACCCTCCGACACCACCTCCCCGCCTCCCACAAAACCTCTCCTCCATCACTCCACAAGTCCTGCACACATACGCTTACAGTGCACCACCACACACACACACACACACACACACACACACACACACACACACACACACACACACACACACACACTGCACTTGCTCACATACAGTTCATAATGCACTGAACATGCATCAGCACACGTGTGTACACGCTCATACGTAACACACTGCACTTGCAGGACCACACAGCTCACCTGTGTGGTCCTGCAAGTGCACTTACACATACTGTGCAAAAAAACAAAAAACAAAAAACATGCTACACAGAAATGTGTAACCACACATTCATGCACAGGTACAAATACATGTTCACCACACACGTAAGTACACTAATACGTATACGTGGGCATGCAAACATGTACAATAGTTTATGAGGAAGTCACAAGAGGTCACAGCAAGAAGGAAGAGTTTATTCTCTTGTTTTTATGATTCATTTATCAATCATACCTCAAAAACAAGGGACACAACTTGCCTCAAGTGCAAATTCTAAACAGTCAGTCAAATCAATAATATTTTACTGTAATAAAATGTAAAAAGAAAACAACGATTATTGTTGAAAATGTAATGATAAATCAGGTGTTGGAGCAAAATCTTGTCAATAAGCAGGCAGGACTTTGGAGCTGAGCGCAAATGATCAGCGATTAATAGGGCTGCAACTAACAATTATTTTCATTATTGATTTATCTGTTGATTATCTTCTAGTTGTTTGGTCCATAAAATGCCAGAAAATGGTTAAAAATGTTGATCAGTGTTTCCCAAAGCTCAAGGTAACGTCCTCAAATGTCTTGTTTTGTCCACAACCCAAAGATATTCAGTTTATTGTCATAGAGGAGTAAAGAAACATGAAAATATTCACATTTGAGAAGCTACAGTAGAGTAAAATCATTCCTATATTGGTGCTGATGTTCTTTCTGAATATCTTTATACTGTAGATTTCTTTCTTTATATAAAAATCCAAAGTTACATCAAGGCAAAGTAAAAGGAAACTTTAGCTGGTATTTCAAAAATAATAAATAATAATAAAAAAACCCTAATCGAGCAACTTGATCTGAGAAAAGAAACAAATATACATCAAATGCTGCATTTAAAACTACAATAATTGAAGAAATAAAAACAATCTGCACTATAGCTGTGTTATATAGGGCCAATAATACTGGCCAACCAATATATCTGAAATTGCTTTTTTTGTCTGACCAATGGTCCAAAACTTAAAGATATTCATTTAATAATATGTATGACAAGGAGTTGGAACTGGCTAATCTGTTGCATTTTTGCTTGAAAATTGAATGAACTAATAATCGATTTTAAAAACGGTTCCAGATTAAATTTCTGTCAGCCAACAAATTAAAGCTAATACAAGGAACGCTGATATTTTGTTGATTTTGGAGGCTTCTGTGGACAAATGTGGGAGTCTTTCCACCGTAATAACCACAAAATATAACATCAATAATTAACTTAAATTAAATAAAAATCTCCTCCTGCTTCTTTTTAACTGGCTGATTTATGACTCACTGTAACTCTGCCTGGAAAAATGTAAACACAGGCTCGTTTCATCTGATTTCAAGAAGAATCTGACCTGCTGGCAGACATTAAGAACAACGATACAGAAATAGCTGATCGTCTTGCAGATCCTCTCGTTAACTTATCTCGTTCATACAGGAGTATTAAACTGAAACTGCTTCATAACCAGTGAAAAACAGTGGTGCAAAGAACGGTGAAAATCTGTACTCAAGTACAAGTACTGTTATATTGCTTAAGTATCACTCAATTCCAAGTTAATCTACTGGTGTTAGAAATATACTTGAAGTAAAAGTACAAAATATTCAGCGCAAAAACTACTCAGAGTATTATTTTTAACCGTTGATGTCACCATCACCTCTCCAAACTGAGGATGCAAATTTTGTGTGTTTTCTTGAACCAATAGTTGAAAATATCTAATAATTTATGAGATACTAAATCCATTTTTTCCCTCATTCTCTTTTTTTCAGTTTTTTGGTCATTTTTTTCTCATTTTAAGTCTAAGAAGAGCTGATAATGGCTCCGCCAGACAAATCAATGTGAAATAGGTGCAATTACTGTCATGTCTATTGATGAAATATCCACGAATATATTTTTAATTGGTTAAATTCTCGACGGCAATTAATCGATTAATGCTTAATCATTAACATCCTTACTGCTGCTGCAGCATTTTGTTTCGCTTTTCATTTGTATGTCTTCGTTTTCATTGGCCTGTTTGTAATCAGATTACCCTATTGGCTACTAAAATGCACATGAAAAGTTTGGACATTGAATGAAATTGTACTCAATACTCGACTATGAATTTCAAAGTAACTAAGTAGATTACATCTTGCAATGCACACTTAAGTCTGAGTAAAAGTAAAGACTTTAAAAAATCTACTCATAAAGGTACAAGCACCTGAAAGAAAAACCTACTTAATTACAGTAATTTGAGTATTTGTGATTAGTTACTTCCAATCCTGGTTAAAAACTCCTTGTTGTAGCTTTAATTAAACATCTAATTGTTTCAGCTTCACTGTGCAGAAAAAGCAAGAATGATAACAGCGCAGTGCTGAACATGATGCTGTGGTGAATGATGACATTCATAAATAGATGAAAACAGGTTTTCAGGAGGTAAACAAAAGCTAAACTCAAAGTAAAGGAAATGCATAACACACAAAACCACACGCACAAATTGTTGCATAGCTGACATCTAATGCCAGAGATGGTATTGGCTCAAAGAGGGGATCTTATGCAAATAACAAAACAATAACTCCCACCCCTAAACTTGCCCCAACCACCCCACAGTATCACCACCGTTACTCCAACCTCCGTCGCTGAAAAAAAAAAAAAAAAAAAAAACTGAAAGAAGCCACGCTGCATCCAATTTTCAGAGAGGAAATTCAATAATATATAAATCAAACGATGTCGGGGGTGCAGAGCCCAAACTCTCAACCAGAAATAAAATGCTTCATCCTCCAAAAAGGCAAAGAGGAAGTGTCTGCAGTGACATGAGAAACAAGGCCTGACCACAGCTCCATGTGAAACCTATTTAAGATTACAAGGCGAGAGAGGGTTAAAGAGAGGGAGGTGAGGTTAAGCATGGAGGGAGGAGAGTCACGTGGGGAGAGAGGGGGAGAACGGAAACATGGCACATGATCATAAATAGCAAAGTGGAGTGTGTGTGTGTGTGTGTGTGTGTGTGTGTGTGTGTGTGTGTGTGTGTGTGTGTGAGCTGTGGATGAACGTGCACATGCTTGTGCTCTCAGCAGAGGAATTTAGATTCCATAGAAAACTCTGATGATGAAAGTGTGTTCGTGTGGGCTTTTCCTCACCATATGTTACAGCTGAGACAATAAAGACGGAGGGAAGATATTACACATGAGTACTGCAGCACACAGAAACCTTCATATGCAACAGTAAAAATGTGTAGGCCAGAAAAAAATCTTCTACAACTTCAATATCATGATACTACAGTAATGCTACGATACTAAGTCCACATTGTGGTTTTTATTAGAGCCCAACTGATACCTGAGCCCAATATTAGCCTTTCACATCTTTATTCCTTTATAGCAGTATCAGCTTATATGTTGTATGTAATGCTACTATTTGTGTTTTTTTACATTTATAATTATTAAAAAACACTGGTGAAAGTTAACTGTTTCAGTGCCCTGATATCATTTTGGACAATAACGTTAATTGTGAAAGGGAGAGTTCGTCCAAAAATGAAAATTCAGTCATTATCTACTCACCCTCATACCGATTGAAGGCTAGGTTAAGTTTCTTTTAGTCCACAAAACACTGCTGAAGTTTTACAGGAAAACAGCGTTACAGAATCTCCTAAACAATGGAAGTGAATGGTGACCAGTTATCAAATGTAAAGGAACAACGAAATAAAAACATAAAATGCCTCCATACTGCCCGTCTGGTGCAATCCACGTCTCCTAAAGCCCCAACTTGCCAAGTTGACTAGAAAGATGTAATCTACACCATGTTTTTAGCCTGAATCTTCACTGTAGATATTTAGCTTGGAGCCACGTTCACATACACATGCACACTGTCTGACCTGCGTGTGTGGTGTGACGGTGTGCACACGCCATGTCAGGACTTTAGGACATTTGAATTATGCCAGACAAGCAGTATGGAGGCATTTTATGATTTTCTTTCCAGTTGTTTTTAACATTTGAAAACTGGTCACCATTCACTTCCATTGTTTGGGAGATTCTGCAACACTGTTTTCCTGTGAAACTCCAGCAGTGTTTTGCAAACTAACAAAATAAACCTGATCCTCAATCAGTATGAGGGTGAGTAGATAATGACTGAATTTTCATTTTTGGGTGAAATGTTCCTTTAAATTGCCTTCATAATGCCGTCAATATGGGAATTTTTTTACTCCTTAATATCAATATTGGCATCTTATCTTATCGTCTCATAGAGAACATAGTTCAGCAGTCTGTTCCACCAGCTTTGTGTAACTTGGTGTGAATATAGTGCTGAAGTTAGCCAAGTTAAAATCTGAGTGATAAAATATAAATTAAAATGATTAATTGTGGTCAGATTGTAGAGATAAATTGTATGAATGTCATTTTTTAAATGTCTAAACTGGGAGCACATTACTGTGACAGTCTACATTGTTTTACACTTTGTCATTACACTGACGTATATGTTTACTATTGTACGAGCATGAGTTTAATCTCCATTCACCTGAGTTGGGACTTGTCAGGGGCACCACTTGGCAACACAAACTATTAACTGTTAAGGTGCTGACTTGGCAGAATGGGCAAATTTGTTGATATTTAAACACACTAAATGCGTCAGCTGGTTCACGCTTGATAACATACATTACTTTTTTCTAAAATAAGACTAGGACAAAACCTGGTGTGTAGCTAGAGGGCTTTTCATTTGAAATGATTAAAGGAAGTGGTGGCGTCCATGATCTGGACTGTCCGTGTGTCGCTGTAAAGGTTCGTTTATGTTTATGCTTGATGCAGAGTCCTCAGTGCGAGGCCACGCACAACAAAAGCACCATCATCTCGCCTCTAGTGTTGAGCATTATTTCCCGAGTATGTAATTCACAACTGTTCACGCGTATTCATTTTGAAAGAAGACTGGCCGACAGGAAAACTCCAACACTGACCAATAATGTAACTCTACTCAGTCAGTCAGACGTTTTATCATTTACAGTATACCGCCTCAGGTTTGCTGCGGCCCAGCTAATAAAAAAAGTCTACCGCAGGGCTCTCACCTTCTAATAGTGTCTTTCTCTTTCATTTTCATGCATTCTGCACTAAATGAAATGTCACTCTCAGCAACATGATTTTGAAAACAGTCAACTTAGTTATGCTGTCGTGTAAATAGATGAGATGGTGCAACTGAATAGAATGGACAGTTTAGTGTGAAATAAGTGTTAAACTAATAAGAACACTGCAGTTGGTGTTGATTTTACTCCGACTTCAAATCAAACTTTTGCTCAACGACAGACTGCTGAACTGTTCTCTGTTGCCTCTATATGTTCTATTTTAGACTCCTTTTTTTAGACACAGACTTTATTTCCTCAAAAAAAAAGTTGATTCATGTCAGCATTAAATACACAGGAGGATGAGGTGTATGATGTAAAACCCGGACAAACATTAATTCATAAAAAACAACACATAAACAATAATTTCATAACCATTCTTCATTATTTTATCATAAGGTTTTGACTAAATCTGAGTTGTGTATATACTGTGTATATAGAGCCTTTTCACTTTTTTTTCTAGGTTAGTTAGCTAAGACGACGAGTTCATGAAAAAAATTCCCATATTTTGTGCATATTTTGATCAGTGTTTTCTTTGCCAGTAAACTTATCATAATTATGCACAACAAAGCATTTTTTTGGCTCCGTCCACCGAGGCTTGATCAGTCATAAATCTACTATAAATCTATGATAAGACACCAGCGTTCAGACATGCTTTCACAATGACTAGAAATCTAACCCGTGACCTTTACAGTATATGGGTACAATGTCATATGTTGAGACAGTGAAGGCTTGATGCTGTCTGGCCACACAGGAAATGTTTGTCATGAGAGCGGAGGACTCTCCCCTGTTGCGTGACTCACCGATAATGTGAGTAAATTGATTTTCAGATGGAAACCTCCTACAAAATCTACCAAATAACTTCCACGTCAGGCGGCTGAATGTCACCGTCTCGGGCCCCCTACCCACCTTATGTTTTGGAAAGACCCATGTGGGATAGCACCTGTGTTGGGGCTACACAGTGTTAAGGTTGTCAGTGTGCGTGTGTGTTGGGGGGGGGGG
>JAJHUR010080592.1:0-15543 GCA_027495735.1 Lutjanus campechanus | reverse complement strand
GGAGGGGGGGGGAAGGGGGGGGGGGGGTGGGGGGGGGGGGGGGGGGGGGGGGGGGGGGGGGGGGGGTATAACTGGGCCTCGCCTTTAAGGGCATATTTGTCCTCGCCCCTTAATCAGACGAATGAAAGCTCCACATTCTCCCTGGACTTGGGAAGGCAGGGATGGCATATTTACCAAACACACCCACACTGAAGTGACCTGGAGACTCAGCTCTGTGTGTGTGTGTGTGCGCGTGTGTGCATATGCAATGTGTGTGCATGTGGTAATGTCAAGGTAGGTAAAACTCCACCTGTGTGATGTGCTCCACTGAAAATTTCTTTCCCTGTTTGCTCCGTCTTTCAAACACACTCAGATACAGAGTACCTGCATACACGCAGTCCATCACATTTCACATGAATCCACATGAATTCGTAATTAAAGTACAGAAGTAAAACAAACAACATAGATCCACTTTTTTTCCTCTTCTTATCTTATATAATATGAATTGCAGAGCATCTGAAAAGGACAGTTCCCCCTAAAATCAAAAATACGTATTATTCCTCTCACCTGTGGTGCTATTTATCCATCTAGATTGTTTTGGTGTGAGTTGCAGAGTTTTGCCGGCTGAATGGCACGTGGGTCTGAGGTGCTCAAAGTGACGACAAAATACTAAAACTCAACAGATCGAGATACTCAAGACAATACACAGAGCCTGTTGTGAGCAGTTTCATGTAGGAGCTACTTTCTTTCGAGTACTTTCGTTCAAGACAAATCGTTTTCGTGGACGCTTCTCGCTGTTGTTGCACCCAAAACCACGCCTGTAGCCGCCAGTCGTCCCTCCGAGGACGCCGATCGGCTCGCACCACCTCTGGTGCTGATTCTCACGTGACTTTGTGATCTCGCAAATCCACCTGCCTCACAAGGTAAGTGTTTATGTCTATATGTAACAAATTTATAAAACATTTTCTTAATTTAAAAATTAAAATAAAAGAGCGAGAGTAATGAATAGTACAGTAAAAGGATGTGTAAATATATTTCATAATTAATTATATGTCGACATTTGCCTGATTTAATGTGAGTTCTGGTAAAACCCACGGCCTTCTATCTGAATACAGATACAGAGACAAATCATTTTGTTGACTGGACAGACACAGATACAAATAAGGACGTCTTTGTGCACCTTTATTAACCACCGTAAGCTTCTGGTCATATCAGACCAAATAAGCCCGTAGTGACAAAACCCTTCAGTGTACCGAGGTTCTTATTTGAACTTTTTAACCATTTAAAGTTAGTATCTTCAAACTTTTTATCTTTTCTTGTTTCACTGCACTGTAAGTCAAATTCTGGTGCACTTTGTACATTTGGGAAATGAAGCAATTCTGATTCTGATGAGAAAATATGTTTTATTGCCTATGAATTAAACTTTTTACTTATGAAGGAAAAAATGTACCATTAGTTCATTCAAAAGTTACATAATCTCGCTTTAAATGCATAAAATTATTTATTCCATAAGCTTTAGAATCAGACTTATATCAAGTAAAAATGTTTTTTAACATTGGAGAGAGCTAAACTGCTCCATTTTCATTGAGGCTTTCAAACGGGATATGTCACATTTTACATATAAAGTCCCTTTTATATAATTCAGGCAGAGTTACTGGCGTGTCCACGACGCTGTATTTCCCTCTTCGCTCTGCTGTCATTCCCCAGTTTTATTAGCTTCTTTCAGGTTGTTCTACCTTCCTCTCCCTCTCTCCTCCACATTTTGGCATCCACCTCCCACCTCTCCTCTCACTTCCCCTACATTTCTGCTCTTCCTTTCTTTGCCCCATTTGTTTCTTTTCTGGCTTTCGCTACCCACATTCTGTCTTCCTGCCCGGCCAATGGAAACAGAACAACTAGTACGCTTGAGGGCTCATATTTCCCAGGAAAAATTCAATTTGTGCTCACCATGTACTCGCACATAAACCACAGCGCAGGCTTTATATATAAAATGTAAAATTAGGGCCGATTGGAGCCATTTCCCTTTCAGCGATTGCCGGCCTTTCGCAAGCCACAAGCTGGCTGAAGCGTTGAGGGAGATGTTTTCTTTTTTAACCTTTGTTTAACCTGCAGCGCCGACGAAGAACAACATATTCACAATGACAAGAGGCAAAAAGCTCGTTGGAGAGGAAGTGAGATGAAGTGTTTCACAGTCACTCAGAGTTACAGAGGTGTGAAAGGCTTTTTCCTCGCAGCCTTTGTTGAACTACTGACTGTGTTTTCCATGTCGACTATGTTTTTCTGAGTGGCAGTGTGACCGCCTCTGCGGTCGCGCACACCCACAAGACTAGAGGTTAAACCATATTTTGGAAGCTCGCTGCCAACTTCAGACCTCGTCAGACACGCATTCCACCAAAGCTGACATGTTTATTTGATGATGATTACAGATCTTTTTTCTTGCGTAGAGAGTCCTGGATTGATGGCGTACACCGGCTTCGTACGTTGTGTAATGTCGCTGTTATTCAAACAGCAACACGTTTTGTTGATGCATTTTTTTGCGCCTGTGTCCTTGGTGATAAAAATCTTTGCAACAACAAATACCGGGTCATAAATCAGACAGACGACACACACAGAGCCAGAGGAGGAACAGCCACAACCACAACAGGTGTTAAGAGGAAACCATTTGTCTTCCTGTGAGGGTGGTTTTGCTCCGAGTGTGAGTGTGTGTCGTCGTGGGGTGTGTGTGTCATCACACAAAGCCTTATTATTTGCGATCACATGCTTTTTAATCGTCACAAACAAGCTTCTGCAAATGCAGCGTTTCCTCACACTTCTATTTTTCATGTGGGGGTTAGCAAAAAAAAAAATCATCTTTTCAAAAATACTTTTATATTTTTTAAAGGGACAGTTCGATCCAAAATTAAAAATAAATATTTTCCCTCTGGCAAGTAGTGCTATTTATCCATCTAAATTTTTTTTTGGTGTGAGTTGCAGAGTTTTGGAGATATCAGCTGCAGAGATGTCTACCTTCTCTTCAATATAATGGAACTAGATGGCCACAAGTCCTGTGGTGGTCAAAGCACACACACACACACACACACACACACACACACACACACAAAAACACATTTGAAAAAACATTAACAGCAATGTCTCTTTCCAGAAATTATGGCCCCGTTGCTCAAAATAAACCACACACCGTGTTGTGAGCAGCTTCATGTAGGAACTACTTTTTTTTTGCGGAAGCAACTAAGTACAAATACTTAGTTACTGTGCTTAAGTAGGTTTTTCAGGTTCTGTACTTTAGTTGATTATTTAATGCTCTGACAATGTTTTACTTTTACTCCCTACATTTCAACACATATCTGTACTTACTACTCTGTACATTTTCAAAACAGGTTTGTCACTTTGGTTTTGATTCTTTTGAGGGGAGTTATTGATTATTTTTATTCAGTATCACTGTGCTCCGTCTTCTCAACATCAAGACTGATTTCAGTCTAAATGGACGGGACAATAACACAGATTCTGCGATGTGTCCATCAGTGCCTGTGAAAATGACGTACAAGATGATGAGACGAAAATGATGTAAAAGATATGACAAAAACTACACAAGACAAAAACAATGTTAAAGGGATAGTTCACCCAAAAATGAAATTTCAGTCACTATCTACACATCCTCATGCCGACTGAGGGTCTGATTTATTTTGTTAGTCCACAAAACACCGCTGGAGTTTCACAGGAACACAGCTTTGCAGAATCTCCCAAACAATGGAAGTGAATGGTGACAAGTTTTCAAATGTAAAAAAAAAAAAGCCTCCATACTGCTCGTCTGGTATAATCCGAGTCTCCTAAAGTCCCGACATGGCGATTGCACACCGTCACAACACACACACCCAGTTCAGACAGCGTGCATGTGAACGTGGCTCTAAGGATCTACAGCAAAGAATCAGCCTAAAAACATGGTGTAGATAACATTTTTTTCAGTCAACTTGGCATGTCGGGGTTTTTAGGAGACTTGGATTACACCATACGAGCAGTATGGAGGCATTTTATGTTTTTATTCCGTTGTTTGAAAACTGGTCACCATTCACTTCCATTGTTTGGGAGATTCTGCAACACTGTTTTCCTGTGAAACTCCAGCAGTGTTTTGTGAACTAAAAATATAAACCCGACCCTCAATCGGCATGAGGACGAGTAGATAATGATTGAATTTTCATTTTTGGGTGAACTGTCCCTTTAAATGTATTAAGAAGAAAACAATGTAAAGGATGGAAACGATAAAAGCGGGAAACTCAGTCTTGGAGAAAAGACAAAGTTCAGTCAACTTTGAACACTTTGCACAGGGCAACTTTTTACTTTCATACTTTGAGTACATTTCAGAACCTGTACTTTTTCACTTTTTCTTGAGCAAAGAAGTTGAATCAATACTCAGTCCACAGGCCTCTGTATGTCTATTTGAGTAAAGAATGCGAGTACTATTGTCGCCTCTATTTAGAATCTACTGGAGCTACTTTCTTCCTAATAGAAAGAAAGTAGTTCCTACATACAATCACTCATAACAACGCCTGTGGATCTTAAGTAACTGCATCATGATTTTTGGAAAGAGACACCAGTATTTCGAATTAAAAAAAAAACTTTTTATTTTTTAGGTGCTTTTAGCACCACAAGCTAAGTGCTATTTAGTCCCATTATACTGGAGAGAAGGCAGACATCTCTATGGCTGATATCTCCAAAACTCAGCAACTCACAAAGAAAAAATCCAGATGGATAAACATGTATTTTTGAGTTTGGGATGAACTGTCCCTTTAACTGATGCAAAAATGCAGCACAGCTTCATCATGTCTTATGTTATCATGCTGACTTTTTTGACGGAGCTTCAGAAGCGCTCAGTAATCTAGGAAAGGGAGATATTATGCATCGCCAATTGACGTCAAGGCAGACTGTTGATCTGCCTGATTTCTACGTCCTGCGTTGGAACAGACTTGCTCCTGCCAGTGTGAAAAGGAAAAAAAAAAAAAAAAAAAAGTTAAGAAAACAATTGCGCCAGTGAGTTTGAATGGCTGTCAGCCAAGCGTCTCAGACACCTGGGCTCGGACCAAACAGCTCTCCCCCTGTTGGAGGGAAGAGACCCACCGCTATGGAGGTCGCGGTCGGTCAAAGGCATCTGTGACTGAACACAAAGATATTCTGATACGGCTGAATGCTGCTGCTCAAGGTTTTATTAAAATGCCTCAACAACCAGCCCCCTCTTGAAGGGAGATGGATGTTACAACACTGTGAGATCTCCAGGGAGGACGGGCAGCGGGGTTGGCACTGCCTGTCAGTTGTCGTCACCTCTGCGTGTTCTGCATCCAAAGACCAACTTCCAGTTCTGTTCTTGCACGGAAATCTTTTTTTTTTAGTCGACAACTTGTCAACATCTGCTAAGTGCTCACTGCTGTGGTGTTTTTGTACTTCACCTCCTGGAGGTCACGTGCCAATCACACAGCACATGGAGGTCTGTGACACCCTCTGCTAATGAAGTTTGAGTTCCTGTGAGCTGTGCACTCAGTGACTTTCAGTCATCTGTTTATTCCAAACAAACGAGGCTGTGACTTTGTGTTAAAAAGTAGTGGGGATGTAAGGGCTCATATGAAAAAAACATAATAATAAATATACTTTTATTCCCTGATTCGATGCTATCATGGATGTATGCATTTATTACAGTTCTTAAGAATGCAATTCAACGAGTATTGTGATTTTTGTTTGCTTTTTAAACACTAGACCAGGGGGGAAATGTTGCATCGTACACTTCTAGAGACCGCATCATGAGCTCTGAAAACAATGCACATCACATGTCAGTCAGTCTTTGAGTTTTATTTCAGCAGCATCATTTCTATACTGCATATAAAAGTAGTAAATACAGTGCTTTTTGAATTAAACTATAGCTGTTCCTGTTTACCAAGCCAGTGCCATAAGATAATAATAAAATAAGATATTGGGCCAAAATGAGTAGAGGCTCTGAGCCTTTAAAATGAAATCCTTCACATGTCACACTGAACTCTGAAAGTGTTTTTCAGTTTGAGTTTTGTCCCTTTGAGGTTGCTGTAGCTTTTCAGTGGAGTGTTGAAGTTAACAATGTGAATTTAGCAGCGATTTCCAAAAATCAGAGGAAATATATGTCTGTAGGTCTGAGCACACATGTTGTTTTATGTTAAGCATGAGAAGTAAAATGAATCAATTTGTTAAGAGAATTACTGTGATTCTGATGCTAATTTTCATTAGCGCGTCAATGGGGATTCCCCCTTTGTGTTAGCACTGAGCTAACGACTACGCGAAAAATCGATTCAGTCATCAAAAAACTGACCAGGAATCATGAAAAATAAGAATCATGACACTTTAGAGAAGAGAAGTCTTAACATATGTGATTTTAGGCAATATAATCGGAGGGTCGGTATGAGGTCAAAGTAGGTAATTACAGCGTGATGGAAAAAAATAGCATAAGAGCACGTCAGAAGGGCACTACAGAGTCAACAATGCAAAATGACTCAGTATAAAATGCAAAACAACATCAAGAGCACAAATAACAGTCATTTATCACATCCACAGATGCAATTGAACAATGAAAACACCAGTCAGTCAGCCCAGCGATATTCATTCCCCTAAAATATGACAAATTACAAATAACTGAAGGAATAACGTCAACAGTGTCAGCCAAAGATAATAAACCACCCTTATCTTAACATTTTAAATTAAACTGCCTTGTGGTTTTGATGCTGCAGACTAGAGAGTTTACAAGAGTTCAAGTCAACCAACCACGTCTCACTCTTTACTTATTGGCCAAATAAACAATTCTCAAAGTACATGCTGTTTTCCAGAACATTTTTTAAAAATTATGCTCTTAAAAAGTGATGGCGACAAAATCAGCCAACTCAGGAAGTAGTGAGGACATGTCCCCAGTGTCCCCACTGTCCCCAGTGTAAATTACATCTAATGCAAACAAACCACATCGAAGAAAACGCATAAATCTGGTGAGTCTGAGGGTTTTTCTTGAGAAAAAAATCCTGACATCTTTAAACAGCAAACAGAAAAACTTGTGTGCATGTACAAACCTGAACTGAAATTAAATATAACATAAATAATACAGCGATATTAGAATTAACACCTCTGATAATTATGAGGCATGAGCTTTTTTATTGTTAGTGATAAAATTTGACACGTATCCCTGTCGCCAATGATATTTTCAGTCAACAAGGAAGCTGCAGTAGCGATTTTAAGATCATTTTTCATGTGGTTCCAAAAATTATGCTGATTTAAGAGCTGTTAAAGGAGTTATCAGTTTACAAAAACCTGTGCAGCTGCTTCAATCTCAAGCTTGTTCAAGGTCCAGCAAGAGAAAAAATATATATAGAAGTAGCGGAAAAGGAAGAAATAAAAAGTAAAACTAAATTATAGATAACAGTTGCGTATACAAACACACAAAAACGATGTACAATATGTGTAGTATCAGTGTAATATGGATGTTATGGTGCAAAAAAGACAAACACTCAAAGTGTGGACTTTTTTTTTTATTTTTTTTTTACAGAAATTGAAAACATTCTTCTCCCGATAGCAAGAATCCTCAGTCCAGAATTAAATCTCTTTATACTGAAAATTTAAAAAGCTCCGTATTGAAACCTGAGAGGGCTTCAACTTTTCAGCACAGCTACAAACAAGGCCTGGAACTGACTCAGTGCGTGTGACAGGGTGCAATAAATCCTCCAGGTCTTTTCCTGTCAGGGCTTGATCATAAATAGAGGGAAAAAAAAGAGAGAGAAGTGGAGTAGCATCACACCTTCCTTCAGGAGCAAGTTAAGCCCTTCTTCTTCTTCTTCTTCTTCTTCTTCCTCTTCCTCTTCTTCGAGACAACACTACAATTACAGTATCAAATGTTGCTTCTGTTTAGGAAGGTGATGGCAGAGGGGAGGAAGGAGAGCCGGCAGCGATTTTCTGAGTGTATGTGCGTGTGTGTGTGTGTGTGTTGTCGGCGGAGGGTTTAGTGGGAAGGTGAGTGTTGGGAAACCAGATGTCACTCCGGACAGGTAGGAAGACAAGTGATTTTAACAAGTTTCTAGCTCCGAGCTGACAACAACTGCATCCTCCTGCATGACCCTCCCACCTCCTGCTCCTCTCGACCCTGCCTCCCCCTCCTCTCAGACAAGTCTGAAATCCCAGGAATGTAATTAAAGTCAAAGCTTCAGGTAGTCAGACTGCCAAGACCGAGGACTGAAGCGTGCTCACTACACCTATCTGTCCATCATCTCTGCAACGACGTGAGCGCCATCCGCAAACACTCGATTAATCGACCCCCTCATTGAGTTTTCATACTAAGTGACATCATTCTGTAAAAGAACAAGAACATACTTTAAAAAGTAGCAATAAAAAATTGACAAATTCGTATGAAACTTTGGGGCAGAGGGAGGCTAACGGTTGAAGAATCAAACTTGAGTTTTAGTCCTGGTACTAGCACTGGTCAACTTTTAGGTGTGAATGTTAGAGCATGAAGAAGGGTGTTGAGATGAAATTAAAAATGCCCTTTTAACATATTTCACATCACACCCCTGGTCATATTATGCACCCATTTAACAATATATGCCTAAAAATATGACATGTGTTCATGCAGGCTTGAACCAACCAATGTCACCCAACTACATCAAGACATCCACCCATCAATGGACCATCAAACCTTTGGGGCACAGAGCTAAGTTTCAGCAGTTAGTGAGCTAGCTCCAACATGGTCATTTTCAATGTTCAATATGGGGTTGCGTAGCAACAGACTGGTCAGACTGCCTATGTTGGTTCCTGTCTACCTCTGAAAGCGCCAACAATGCGCATGTGAGCATCAGATCTGGACCACGAAGCAATGGAAGAGGGCGGCCTACTGCGGACGATGTGTTGACTTGGCCTCCGAATTCCTCAAATCTCAACAGATCGAACATTCTGTGGGACGTCATGGAACAATAAGTCGGATCCACAGAGGCCCCACTTCACAACTTACAGCACTTCAAGCATCTGCTGCAAACATCTTGGTGCCAGATACCCACAGAACAACTTCAGAGGTCTTATGGAGTCGTTGATGCCTCAACAGGTCAGATCTGTTCACATTATTAGACAGCAGGTTTGAATGCTGTGGCTGATTGCTGTATATGTCTTAATATATTGAATGGTTTCATCCTCTGCACTGTGTAGCCCAGGACTACATGGACTTCTGTTTAACGGTACAAAATAGCACCTGATCAGATTTGGGCAAAAAACATTCAGAAGTGAGATATGGGGAGAGTCCTTGGTGGCAGCCGTGGGTTCCATTCCTGTCTGTGGCCCTTTGCTGCGTGTCTTTCCCCTCTCTCTTCCCCATTTCCTGCCTGTCTAAGGTTGTCTAAAGGCTAAAAAGCCCTAAAAAATCTTTAAGAAGCGAGATATAAACATTATTTGATCATACACAGCTCTGCTTGTCTCCAGTGTTGTGTCTTCTGACTGTTACATTTTGAAAGACCACAGATCCACAGCCCGGACCAACAATATTTCACTTCAGCAAACCACTTATTTTTTTTGTATTTAAAGAAGCATTTCCAGGCTTTCTTGCTTGCACATTGCAGCTACGTCTTTGCAGACCCACAAGCTGCCGTGCATCAACAATGAGAGAAAAGCAGTAGCCTTAAGGCTGGCATTATAACAGATACTTTGAATAATAAACACCAGAAATAAAAAGAATCTACTGTGTTGGTATAAGCAGAGCGGCAGGTCTGTGACCAAAAGGAAACATTTGCCTTCAATCTGAACGTGCTGAAATTTTCATTCTGCCTCATTCACTGCCGCCAGCGTCACCTGCAACTTGTCAACAATGTTATGTGACTAGTTGCAGGCCACAAGGCAATGAGGCTGCTTTACACAGGAAAACTGGTATGGTAGCAACAAATACAGGCACAATAACAGGAAAAAAAGCACTGAGAGGAGAAGTCTGTAACATATCTGCTGGAATATGGTCAGAAAATGACCATGATGTGTCATCAGAGATGAAAAAAAAACATGCTAAGTTGAAATAATCACTTCTCTGACAACAGCCGTGCTGTCCCTCTTTTCTATTCCGGCTAATAACTTGTGATGTGTTTAGCCTGTTTCATGTTATTTAGAGTTCAAATTAATGCCGAATGTTTGCCAGATGAGTAAGTGTTTGTTTATGAGCTGTAAGAAAATCATTACTGATCTCGTATAAGGCGTAGATGTTTATAACGGTTAAATTGAGCAATATGTTAATGGAGTCTGGCAGGCGGTGATACAGGTAGCCACTCAAGTCCAACTCCAGTGTATTTTCAGAGCAGTGGGCCTTTATTTTCAGGATAACAGGCTTAACTTTACAGACAATGATAGTTATACAGCTGATCAACTCACAGTGTAGGACTCATCACCTGTCATTGTCATATAAAAATGATGTGCTCGTCTTGCACCTCTGCAGCCGGCCTGAGCCTCCTAGAGTCTGGGGAGGAGAGGGTGTGAGGAAATAACTCACTCCAACCATAGGATTTCAACTTACTGAATATACCGTCTGTGTTTCCAAGTTGTTATTTCGACCGCAGTACTCATTTTGGGATGTGCAATTGTTACATACTGTTCTTTTCCTATAAAGTATATTGCTGAAGTGGATGTTTAACAGAGTGTCCAGAATTTGAACCAAGAAAACTGTAAGGAAGTGAGGCTGCAACAGAGGAAGGACACGAACCAGATCCCTGTTAAAGCTCCATGATGACACCAACTGCAGCTGACAGAAGATTTGTCACACGACTGCAAAGCCTCCAGACGACCAGTCGACAGATTAAGAGAAACGAGAATGAAATGCAAGCAAGTGAGAACAAGAGAGGGGGAGATGGAGTAAGTCAGCGACAGTGCGTATGATGATGAAATGAAAATTTGAAACTGGACTCTGCTTAGCTCCAATAAGCATCTTGCTGTTGATTTATGACCCCCCCGCCCGCTTCACCCGGCTCACTCCCTGGCAGCGTGGGGCTTGACGCACGGCTGACCGATGCTCGTCGGCTGTGGCTCACCCAGCTGCCTACTGCATTACCAGTTAGCGTGCCAAGTCAAATATAATGGCTCAGTGCTGTCACACTGAGATGGAGAGGTCCAGCTACTCTCAATGTCCATACCAAGGCAATACCACTCATTCCTCCAAGTTATATAATCTTTCAACTTTGCCAAAGGGTGTGTGCAACAACAGCCTGTTATGATACTGAGAAAATATAAAAACATACAGTATATATTTCTAATATACAAATATATTATTGTATAATACTATATTTTTTGAAAACAGCTACATCTGCTCTTTAATTGAAGGAACTTAATGAAGCTTCGGATAGTTTGGTGTCATAATTTACATTAAGAGCATCAATTCAACCTTAGACGTATTGTCAGCTTTTTTTTCTTTTTTTTTTAAATCGCATCTGGGATTCTTCTCATACTGTCTTTTTTAATCTAATAAATGGGAGAAAACCTTTTCACTATTATCTTTGAGCGCAGTCTCACGACAGTTTGTGAAACAGTCACAAAATGTAATCGATAGATTTGTGCACACGGGGACGAATTTACCATTTTTTTCATGAGAAAACTTTCAGACTGATGTATTATCCACTGTCGTTCTTGTTTTCTGGTCAAGTTAGCAATAATACACACAAAAGCTCTTGGGTATTAAGACTACTTGGTTAGCTATTCAGAAAAGATTGTGGTTTGCGTTAAAATGACAGGAACCAAACCCCGGCCCCCTGGCTGAAAATCCTGTGTTTGTTTGAGCCATCCATCCTCCACATCATCCTCCCCACACAGGCTTTCTTACTCTTTAACACTACGTTCATCCTTACTGCCCTTAAAGTCGTGCAGACTGTTTCATGAACTGCAGTGATACCGAGCTGTATCCTCTGTTGAGAGGATCTCAGCTGATTTGTGTCTGATTTCTTTCGCCGGAAACATTTTCTGACTGGTCAACACTGCAAGAGGATCTCATTTACTGTAAACTCCTGTGATCGGTGTCTTCCTGCAGCAGGAAACACAAACACTTTTGGATTTGTGTGTGTGTGTGTGTGTGTGTGGTGGGGGAGTAATATGCAGATAACACAACAATCTGCTAGTTTTTCAAGAAAAAACTGGTTGAAAAAAGGAAAATGATGAGTCTTTCAACTTGAAAACTGTATATCACCAGTTTCTTGATGTTAAAACTTAAAACCTCCTTCCTGAAGAGCGAATCCAGTCAAGATGTGACTAATCAACAGTCACAGTCAGTGGGTTCGGATATTTACTTGTTTATTTACTTGGTGATTTCTTGCATTTGTCCCCTGGTGCTTCTTTCCTTGTAAACACAGCATTATCTTCAGTCCTGTGTTGCTCTGTTATCTGTATTCTGTTTTCTCTCAAACTTCCCCTCAGTGATCACGGCAGTTTAAAGTTTCATCTAATCTAATTTGATCTATAGCATTGGTATGTAAAATATAATACGTACACAGGTGAGACCCGGCTTTTTTTTTTTCCACCTATGAACTCTTATCAGCTCCACTGTGGCATGTCTTTGAATTTTTGTGGGGTTTCGAGAGCTCAGTGGCAAGTGACTGCAAACCTCCATTCCGCAGATGAGACACTACACCAGAAACCCCGATGTCAAACACAACACCTGATACCAGGGGATTGGTTTCTTACTGCATACCTCCACCAGGTGTATGCCTGCTTTAGGCTGCGTTTTGGGTGGGGGCGGCCGAGTCAGGCATCAGCGGGAGAGAGCGTGTGCTTTCAGGATATGAGGAGGCCCTATAGATAACCTCAGCCTGCCCTCGAGAGGATCATAATGTCAAAAGAAACGACGGAAACACCTCAACACCTCCCTGTCCTGATAGGACGAGATTTTAGAACAGATAAACAGTCTTCTGAGCTCGCTGAGAGAAAGGTTGGACTGTGCACATGCATCAAGTGTTCATAAATGTCAAAGCACTTGAAAACCTGGAATCACATCTTGAGGAATTCTTTATAAGATTAAATATTTAGAGCTGCAACGATTAATCAAATAGTTGACAACTATTGAATTAATCAGCAAATATTTTGATAATAGATTTAAAGGTTTGACAAATTTTCCAAGAAGCAAAATTCTAAATTCTCTGATTTAGCTTCTTAAATGTGAATATTTTCTGTTTTTTAACTCCTCCATGACATTAAACTGAATATCTCTTTGGATTGTGGACAAAACAAAACATCTGAGGACATCGTCTTGGGATTTGGGAAACACTATTTGTCAATTTCTCGCCATTTTATGGACCCAAAGATATCGAACAGGTTTAATATGTGGTCATGTTGGGGACAGGTCGGGATGCCATGAAACAGTTAGAGCCAATGAGAAAAGTCAGGGTGTCACAATTTCAATATTAAATCAAAAATCAATCAAAATGTGCAAAATTGACTCAAAATCTGCAAAATTGTGAAGCTCCCAGTATTCTTTTTTTTGCCTCCCCACCCCTGCATTCTTGCAGCATCCAGCGCAAGTCTGGAGAAAAAACAAACAAACCATGACATGATGCCGCGTAATTTACAGGCCGTTCCAGCACACTTGATACCATTTCAACTATCTTTTTTAAGTTATATTTTTGGGCTTTTTTTATGCCTTTATTTGATAGCATAGCTGAAGATAGACAGGAAAGGGGGTGAAGAGAGAGGGGATGACACGCAGTAAAGGGCCGAAGGCGGGAGTCGAACCAGCGGCCACTGCAGAGGACTGATAGCCTCCATACATGGGGCGGATGCTCTACCCACTGAGTTAAACATCCACCCAATTTCGACTATCTTTTTAAAAAGGAATTTGAAAATGTATATGACAGTTGTCAGCGCATAAAACCAATCTATTGATCTTTACAAATCGAAACTCGACTAACAACATCAGTACTAAAAAACAGTATGTTTAAATTGAAAGATTAAAAATTTGAAATGAATCGTGACCCTACAATCTAAAGGATTTGGAGAATTGCAACATGCCCAGAGAGCAGACACAGGTTTGAGGGAGGAGGGGAGTTCAGGAGATGAGATGGAAAAGCAGCACAGCAGCAGCCAGGAAAGACCAAATGTAGAAAAACAAAATGACCAAAAAGGCATTTTACTGAAGGTCAAGGAAAATATTCATGACATGCTTATGATTGTCTCATGACAGCCAGTGTCAAAACCAGCCACATATGACAGTTTAATGTAATGTTATAACATAAAGATAAACAGATTCTTTAAGTTTGATAGTTGATATTTTTATTGTTTCACTCGGCTACATTGTAAATGAGGTCTCTACTTCAGTGTATTTCTGAGTTTAAATAAAGGTTGAATGAATGAATGAATAATGTCAAGTTGTCATGACAATAACATTTTTGTCTTACCTGATGTCAACTTGTCATAAAGACATTATTGGCTGGATTAAAGCTAAGTTATCAAACAAAGACATCTCAAACTTTGCTTTAAAAATGACACATTCATAAAGGCTTCTTCATGTCCATGACAGGTGTCATAACATGGTTATGACAGTGTAATGCACACCCTTTCAAACAGTGTTCAAACAGTGTCACCATTGTGTCTTGTTGCACTTGTCGCAAGCGTTGCCTCTTTGTGTTAATATGTTTAATAACTGTACACAACTGAGTGGACTCACTATCCCCTCCAGTGATGTGGTGTGTACGTAGATTTGACCAAGGCTGCTTGTTGAAGCTACTACAAGGAAAGTTTCAATTTGGTTGACTTTAGAGGCCCCTGTGGACAAAAGTGGTAGTGTTTCTACTGTAATAAGCACAAAATATAACCTCAAAAATAAAATTATTGAAATAAAAATCACCTCCTGCTTCTTTTTAACTGGATAAAAATGTAAACACAAGCTTGTTTCTTCTGATTTCAAGTAGAAAGAATAAAGCTTTTGTGGATGGTCTCACAAACTTGTGTAGGTCATATGGAGGCATCAATAATAAAGTGGGACAGTTTCATAACCAGTTAAAAACTCTGTGTCATGGCTTTAAGTGAAGGTGTATTATGTTGCTGCACATGTTTGTTTTCTCTCTATCTGGGTCTGTTCAGGTTAGGTGCAGTTTGGATCCGGTATAATTATCCTTTGGTCTGTTTGGATGAGGTTTGACTATCCTTGGGTTGCTTTTGGATCAGGTCTCTTTATTTTTGCTAATTAATTTATGCATGTCGGGTTCAGACAGGGTTCACTTGGGTCTGCTTTGGAATGGGTCCGACGTCTACTTCACACCAGTGAAAAGAGTGCAGATTTGAATCAAATAAGGAAATCTCTGATGTGAAAATAACCAAGAAGGTTCGAACTCCAGTGGATAATGTGCTCATGCACACTCTTACAAATAAAAGTTCCAAAAGGGTTCTTCCCACTTCCCACAGTGCTGTGGTTCTACCCACAACCATTTCCTTTTTAGAAGAAATGGTTCGTCAAGGGTTCTTTGTAAGACTAAGGGTTCCATTAAGAACCTTGTTTTATCTAAAGAACCCTTTTTATAATTTAGAGTTCTTCAAGGACTTTTGAGGGGCTTGAAGAACTCTTTCATCAAGGGTTCT
>JAJHUR010080591.1:0-18558 GCA_027495735.1 Lutjanus campechanus | reverse complement strand
CGTCCTGGTCACCATCTCAGGTGGGTGTGACTGTCAAAAACCTGCACCCTGATTACAGGGACAGCACACACAGAGGACTGGTGATAGTACCAGCATCTAAAATCTTCCTTTACTTCAAGACTGTGGTCTTAAGACCTGCAAAGTTCCAGTATTTTGGATAGAAATGCAGCTTCTGAAGGCAGGTTTTTCACTCAGCCTTTGAGTGTGGCCCGTCCTAACATCGATAAAACCCTATTTTAGCATAACCCAGCCTTTGCACTCGCTGGAGAAGACTGCGAGAGGCAGCTGAATGCTCCAGACCTCAGTTTTCCTCAGCTGTCTCTGTCGATCTCTCATTCCAGCCTTTCTTATTGTTTGGTCACCAGTGTTTCCTGTTTCCCTTGGTTACAGTTGTCTCTTTAATTTTCAAGTCCCCGCTGTTTTAGAGTACAAATAGAAAACAAAACAAGACGTTGAACATGACGGAGGTGCTTCTATTTTTGTCAGATCTTTGTGTTGCTGCCTTCACAATAAAAGCCCTCACTGATAACATTTGAATGTCTGAGATTCTGGTAACGATGACAAAGAAACGCAGCTCACATCACAAAAGACGAGTGTCACTGATGCCTGAAATGTAAAACCTGCACATAAAAACAGATTTTACTGGGATATTATTTCTCTGAATTGTTTATCTTGTTTTTTTTTCTTTCCTAACCAGGGAAGAAGAACAAGCTGCGTGTTTACTACCTGTCCTGGCTGAGGAACAGGATATTACACAACGACCCTGAAGTGGAGAAGAAACAGGGTTGGATCACTGTTGGGGAGCTGGAGGGCTGCGTGCACTACAAAGTCGGTACGAAAACTCAGCTACGTGTGTTGTGAGGACACAGACCTGTTAACACATCACATTATGGGGACCCACGTGCACTATGGGGACCTTGGTCCATTAGCTTGATGCTAACACATAATGGGAATTACCATTAACCTGCTAACAGAAATTAGCATTGCAATTGTGGGAATCGGGAGATATGCATATCATTCCAGTATATGTGCTTTTTAACCGCTGTTTAAGCACAATTTGTTATATATCACTATATTAGTGCTACATATCTGACTGTTTTCATGCTGCTCTGCTCTCCTCCTGCAGTGAAGTATGAGAGGATCAAGTTTTTGGTGATTGCTCTGAAGAACTCAGTGGAGATCTACGCCTGGGCGCCTAAACCTTACCACAAGTTCATGGCCTTCAAGGTAAGATGTGTCAGAAAGTGTTTGGGGTGTTAGTTGGGGATGTTTTTGAGGACATATGAGCTAAAAAGTGGTGGTTTTAAGTTGCATTTAGCCAATTTTAACTAGTTTTTCTCTGTTGATCGTAGCTCAGGTGTTTAATTACTCTCTCTCTCTTCTTCTTTGTCTGTCACAGTCGTTCACTGACCTGCAGCATCGCCCTCAGCTGGTGGATCTGACTGTGGAGGAGGGACAGAGGTTAAAGGTCATCTACGGCTCCAGTGTTGGCTTCCATGTCATCGACGTGGACTCTGGCAACCCCTACGACATCTACATCCCCTCACATGTTAGTCTGTGTGTGTGTGTGTGTATTTCAGTGTGTGTTTGTGACATTAATTACATTTTCACGTTTAAATTTAGGGATTTTAAGATCAAATTGTGTAATTTAATGAATGACAGAGTGAGAGAATGAGCGACTGAGTGTGACTGAACGAGTGTGTTAGTGTGTGAAAACATGAACTAATGAATGTGTGACTGAGCACAAAACAGAACAAATGATAGAACCAACTTATTGATCTGTAACAGTGAATGAATGAATGAATGAAGGCTTAGCAAGCCAAGGTGTGACTTAGTGACAGAGAGTAATGAGCACATAATTTTGTATGAGTGAGTGAATGGTGACACTTCATAATAATCATCATTATCTATTAATGATGGTTTTAAGTGAGTGAGTGAATTAATAAATTGAGTCGATGATTGAATAAATTATTAGGTTAATGAGCAAATCAGTGAACAAGAATTCACTGATTTATTCATGTAAGTAACGAGTGAGTTTTTAAATACATGAACGAGTGACTGAACTGAACAGTGAAGTTAATGAGAGAGTGAATAAACGAGTTAGTGAGTAAGTGAGACAATTAATAAATTGAATGAATGAATAATTAATTGAATGAAGAGTTTAGTTCGCGGATGAGTGAACAAATAAATTAGTGACTAAATGAAGGAATACTTGTGTTAATAAGTGAATGTATGAGTGGCTGAGTGAAGTTACTGAGTGAGTGAATGAATGAAATATTAAATGAATGAATAATTAATTGAGTCAGTAAGTCGGTAAGTTGATTGATCGTGTTAACGAGTGAATGAATGAGTGGTGGAGCGGGTGAATCAGTGTCCTCCTCTAACCCTGGTCTGGTTACAGTAAGAGATGGACGGGGGAAGGAGACGGTAACCACGGCAACCGCCTCACATTGCTTTTGGCAGTCATGAATCACGCTGTGCTCATGTCTGTTTCCATGGCGATTGCGTGGCGGAGGAGCGGGAGACTCCATTGTTGCAGCAGTTTCTTCTCTCTCGGGGTGGGGAAAGGGGGGGTTTTGGAAAAGGGTGGGGGGCAGTGGTCCAGACCCGCCCCTCTCCTGTAGGCTCACGGCAGCTCCTAATCCCCCTGCCCCCACCCCCCCTCTCCCTCCCGTGTGTCGCCCCGGCAGATTCAGGGTCAGGTGACCCCGCACGCCATCGTGGTGCTGCCCAAGACGGACGGCATGGAGATGCTGCTGTGCTACGAGGACGAGGGCGTCTACGTCAACACCTACGGACGCATCACCAAAGACGTGGTGCTGCAGTGGGGCGAGATGCCCACCTCCGTCGGTACGTCAACCAATCAGCTCGCTTCTCCCTGACCCCTGACCTCTGACCTCTATAAGCGGTGTCAGCAGATCATCTTTCACCCTCACTACTATCTACCACTCCTCCTCCGTTCAAAGCAACACTCCTCTATCTCCTCCTGCCTTTTGCTTTCAGTCACACCTTTAAATAAGAAGCTCAGACTGGAGTCTCACCTGTTTCATTCACTCTTTAAAGGGATACTACGCGATTTTTTGGGTTGAACTCAGTCAGGTTAAGTGATGAAAACATACTGCGCACAGCACAGAGCCAAAATCATCCTTGTCAAACTGACAGCTCCATTTCATTATGCTAAGATTTGACTGTTTGTTCCTTTTTGATTCAGTGTCACACTGCACCCCTGCCTATGAGCCTCATGATTTATCTGTGCTCCATGCTGCGTTGGGAAGTTATACCTGAACTACGTGCAGGATGCACACTTTTAACTTCTTCTAACCATGTGGAAATCTCATTATGCTGACTTTACAGGAAATAATAAAGAATTTGTCATAGACGGTGTTTCACAAAGTTTATGAAGTTTCTCCTCATTCAGCAGCTCTGAAAATAGTTTCTGCTGAGAACCCAAACACGTAATTTGCATCACAGTGAACCAAATGATGTGCTTACAGGGTGTCGGTTGAGTAAGTGCTCCTTCAGCGTGGCCCAGGACACATTGCGCTCACGCTGCTTAGAGAACGTGGTCAGATGCGGTCCGGACCACCTCCGAATGTGGTCTGAGAAATCAGGTCTCACACCTTTACCTTAGAGCTGTCCACTTGTGATTGAATCAGCCACAACACATGTTAATATCATGTGTAAACAGGGCTTATGGTGAATGATACTACTTGTTAACAACCAGGCAGGGACCAGCTCACAGTTTATGCACTATAGACCAATACTGGCTTTTTGAAGCAAATAAAGTCTAAAGTTGTGTCTCAGTTTGCTGTCTCACATCGAGGACGAATGCAGCTTCTTCTTCTTCTTTGTGGAGCAAACTGAAGCCAGGTGGAGCTTTAATGCCACCCGCCAAAACATCTACCAGCTTGTTTATTCATTTGTCTTCAACTTCACTTCATTCAACATGAACGTCCTTTTAATCGCATTTGCTTTTGTTTGCCTTCTGTTTCTCAGGAGGTTAAAAATACTCCATAATCTCCGTCGACGACGGGCCGGCCCTCCCTCCTCCTACCGGCTGAAAACACACCAATATGTTGATTTATATTTGATTCGCTGGACCGAATCTTTACAAACTGGCCCACGTAAATGTACTGGTGGCTTCAATCTGACAACAGTATAGTGGTGCTTATTGATAAAAATACATGCATAACTAATATCTGTGTGTTCGGTGTCCAACGTGGCCTCTGCAGCCACTGTGGCTGCTTCCTGGGCTGCCGTGGTCACAAGTTTGGTAGCTCCGCCTCTTCCGGTACGTAGATAAAATGGCGACCGTTGAGGGCGAGAAGAGTCCAGCGTTCCACACTCGGCTTTTTGTCCATTTTGAGCACAACATCCAGGTACTTGCAGTGTGCAAATGAGACACAGCTTAAAAATCAGATTATGAAATATCAGCCAAAATTAATTCTTGGTTGTTCCATTTCCAGTACAAGTATTGGAAATGCCTCTGATACAATCTAAAATTATGGATTGAATATCTATGCACCATCCTAAATGTAAATTATTAGCCCCTGAAACAGGACTCTGCTACTTCCCAGCAGCATCCTGTACGCCATTTTTTAAAACAGTTGCAACAATCATGTCACATCTATAAAGGGTTAATAATATACTGATTTTAAAAGATGAAAATAATATTTTTAACACACTGTTACTGGATCGGTACCCAGTATTGGAACATCTCTGTTTTTTAACATTAACATGAACAGATATTTTTGATTTTTTGGTTATTAAATAATTGCGACTAAAATATGTCTACAGCCAAACCAGCTGCTGTAATTCTCATAATAAGGAAAAACAAACTGTTAAAACCAACTGGACAAATAGAACATATGGTTCTGGTGTCAATGTTCTCATCACTTAACAGGCGAGTTCGCCAAAGAATAACAACCCAAAAACTGAATGCATCTCTTTAATGTCAAGTGTTGAACATCCATGTACTGCATGAGTTGACAACAACACGTCCCACAGAGCATTACCTCTCCCCTCTACCCCACCACAATCTCCATATAGACACACACTCCTTATTTTATATTCAGGATATCTTTGTGTTTTTGTTTTCTGTGCACTGGGGGGAAATGCTTGTGCGTTGTTTGTCGTCTGTGTTGAGTTCTGTCCTCTTGTTCTGTATGACTGTTAACTGTTGAAATATTTCAAAAAGGAGTTTCTCATCCATTCTTACTTTCATCCTTGATTGCATGAACTCTAAAATAGCTGAAACCAGATATTTGTGAGATACATCAGACTAAAAGTGAGATCAAAGTTTTGCCTGAGATCATAGCAGAGTGCGGTGCATCTAAATCTATGTATTATTTATTAGTACACTCAGTCAGACCACATGAAGAAGAAACTCGAGCACATCAAGGATGGATCTTGGATCTTATGATCCGAGTCGATCAGAGTCTCTGTGTTTTTCCATTCGGCCTTCACTCTCTGATTCTCAGATGTCAGTGTACAGTATCCTGATTGATTAAACATGTATGTTTCGACTGACTGCGTCTGTGTCCTGCAGCACTGCTGGTCGTATGTGTTCTGTGTGTGGACATCATCTCCTGTTAACATGTTTGTGTGTAATTTTACTGTCAGACCAGAGTTTCTCACAGCCAAGCCCGGCCTCAGCCCCCCCGCCCAGACAAAACATTAAACCTGCATCGCCGTCGTCGCCATCGTCGTGTTTTATTCCGCACACTGACGCTGCTGATCAGTCCTCTTTCTCACCAAAAAAGCAGAGCAAAATGACCTTCCACTGGACTTTATCTCTGTGTTAGCAGAGGGCAGACGTCATTTCCAGCTGGACCCTCTCTGATGACCATTTGCCACAGTTAAGTCGTTGCTTGGCAAGGTATCGTTATTTGCATTTCCATATAGCGCCAAAACAAGATGGCCTCCACCACTGGATTTCATCGTGCTGAATTAAGTGACCCTTCCTAAGTCCCGCCTGTTTTTGCTCTGTGCTCCAATAACAGTTGAGCCAGATGGTACCTGGCGGAACCTCAGTCACCTTTCTCCTGTTTCCTGTTTCCTTTGCTTAGATATGTGCTAACTGTGCTAGGCTCGTAGGGCAGGGCAATATGTTCAAATTTTCAAACTGGCCATCATCAGCTCAGCAACTGGGGATTGGCGAGTTTGCTGGGGGACCTGTAGAAGCGATATATATCTCAGTCACGTCTTAAGTAAGCTAATGTTTGCAAAATGCAAGCTAGCTAGCTTGCACACAGTTGATGTAGATTTACTAGCTAGCTAGTGTTTTCATCTTGTGAGGCGACTGGAGGTCTCGCTGCCTTTTGATTGTCGGTTGATTTCTAAAAGCAAAGTAGCTGCTTGAACGTTGGGACGAACTGCCGCTAACAAACCTACGACCTGCAGTTGTTTTTTACCCAATTTTAACAGCAAAAGCTGGGAGATTGTCCTCAGTCTCTACTGAGTGAAGCATTTAGAAACCTGTGAGTCGATGCTAACTTTAGCTATCAGATGCACCTAGCTAGCCAATGATTGATGTAGATGACCCGGCTCGTTAGCTAGCATTTTTCTACAGCTAAGTAGCTAGTTAATGAATTATGTAGATTAACTAGCTTGATGGAACGTGAGCAAAAGCGGCGGGAATTAAGAAGGGTCAGTTGGTTATTGATTGCTCATGATAACCAATCATTTTTTGTTGTGAACCACTGGAAGGATTTTATCATGAAATAACAACAGAAAAGTCAGCTGTGCTCATCAGTGAAGCTGTTCGATAAACTGTTATAGGCGTGCGACTTCATCTGATGCAAAGTTCAGAACCAACAGCAGCAGTCAAATCAATCAAATACTGACATCAAACCAGTCAACGTCAGTGGAAACCCAGCCAGCAGCCTGTTGCGCTGTCCTGCTCTATCTGCTGTTTTGACAGCGTCTTCCACAACGTCAAGCTTCTTCACGTGAAGAGCTCAGAGGTCCCGATTGTTCTGATCAGAAACTGCTGCAATAATCTCCTCCCGGAGGTGAGGCAGAGGAGGCCTCCGTGTGTGACTGGCTTGGGTGTGAGAATGGTGCTGAGTCTTCTCCTGTCCAATCCCCCTCTGCGTGTGTGTGTTTCTCTGCACGTGTGTGTGTGTGTGTGTGTATACCCTCTCCTCTCCCTGCAGCCTACATCCACTCCAACCAGATCATGGGCTGGGGAGAGAAGGCCATTGAGATCCGCTCCGTGGAGACGGGACACCTCGACGGAGTTTTCATGCACAAGCGAGCTCAGCGACTGAAGTTCCTGTCAGAGAGGAACGACAAGGTGAGTCTGAGAACACCTGGACGTCCGTGTGTGTCAGTGTTTCTCTTTGTCTCTCAATACATTTCAGTACTAAAACATGCTCCAAAATTTAATGGGTTCTTCCTCGACCCATGCTACATCCTTCCACCAAGTTTCATGAAAATTGGGCCTGTAGTTTTTCTATAATCCTGCAGACAAGAAGACAAACAGACAGCACAGAAAATATAAGTCTGTGGTGAAATAAACAGGTGTGAGACAGGTGTTGAGTCTGACGCTGTCGTCCCGTTCCTGCAGGTCTTCTTCGCCTCGGTGCGTTCTGGAGGCAGCAGTCAAGTCTTCTTCATGACCCTCAACAGAAGCTCCATGATGAACTGGTAACACCGCTCCTTCGACCCACAACCCTCCTCTTCTTCACTCTGAGCATCGCCCGACGTCAGGAGAGAGGGACGGAGGGACGACAGGAGGACAGCGTGTGTGTGTGTGCGTGTGTGTATAATGTGTGTGTGTGTGTTAGTGGAGGAAAACAACGAGCTGCTGAAGGGGACGATTGAGCAACTGGAGTTAAACCACAGGAGTGCCCCCCCCCCCCACATGGACACCCTCCAACTACAGGGGGCGCTGCAGGTGGTGTCGCTGCCTGTTGGGCAGAGATGACTCCTCACACTGAGAGCGGACGATGTCTTAGCCTCCCTATGGACTGCTCGACTGGGCTGATGGTTGTTCCTGAGAGTTTTGATCCGGACTTTAAAGGACACTGACATCATGCCGAGTAGCCTTTGACCTCCCCGTGTGATTGGACGGGGAGCTGTAGAGAAGTTCTCTGTGTAGCACATTAATGATTCCTGACAGGGTGTTCACACTGCGAGTACCATGTGTCCCTCTGCTCTGCCTGTCGGTAGTGATGCAGCGAATCAGACATCTTTTACTGCGCTGTGAGGTAGCATCAATAGAAGAAGAAAACTTGAGCTTGACATTGACCCAAACAGATGATGCAACAGTTTTTGAGAGGCCACTCAGTACATCCACACTAAGCCGGCTAAAGTTTTTCCCAACAACACGGCCTCAATGTCCACGCTAAGCCTCTTGAAAACAAAGTGGATAATAAATTAAATTCTAGCCAAAGTGTTTTAATAAGGACGAGCGAGAATGAGCATTTTGAAAACATCAGAAAACACCATGGACTGTTAGGCAGTAAAGCTGAAGTCAGTATTATACTTTTCATGTGTGCAAGTTAGCTAGAATCCGTGTGACGTAAAGGTCGTCATCAGAGGGTGTGTGGACCTCCACGTAACCCCAGTTAGTTGTTCTGTGTCCACCACGCCGATCCTGTTGAAGCCAATCTACTGCAACAACGAGAACTAATATCGAACTGTGATGTTTGCATCTGTCCGTCTACTCGTCCATTTCAAAGTATTATTCAGGCATCAGAGGCGTCTGCTGACCAGATGTTTGCTGTGATTGTTGTCGAGAAGTCAAGTGAAATCCTCTTTGCAACGTGTGGTGTCAGATTTTCCGACATGAAAGTTGACAATCATGAGACAGACCGTCCAAGATCCCACTGTGGCCTCCAACACCAAACATCGCCTAACATGCCGTGAACCTCAAAAATGGTTGTTGTTGCAGAACGTGTAAGCAGGGATCTTTACAGAAACAACCTAATGTGACAGACATTCTCACTCCCATTGTGTCAAATATGGCAGCTCAACTATGAAGCTGTGGGTGCATCTCTAACATCATTTTTGGAGGCGCCTCTCTGGCGTTATATTTCGATCTTCCACCAAAGTATTAAGAGCGAGAAAATCAACGTATGGAGAAGGTGGAGTGGATGGATGGGTCAAACAAATGCAAGAGACGGTTCATGTCCTACATGAAACCTGTTGACTTCTTTTTTTAAAAAGTTATTGACCGATCTTAGCTATGTATGTCACTCTGCATTATGTGATGTTACGTTATGTGACGTTACGTTATGTGACGTTACGTTATGTGACGTTACGTTACGTGACATTGCCTTATGTGGCTGTTACGTGACATTTCTTGACGTTATTTCATGTCCGGTCACTTTATGGGCTTATGATACATGCTTACGTCATGACTGTTCACTTAATTACATAATTAGTTTTTGTTTTAACCTGAACTATGATCTTTTCCTAAAACTAACCAAGAGGTTTTTATGCCTTTATTTTGAAAGTCTGACCAGATACTGCATATTTATAACTGCTAACCCAGGGCCACTGACCAAACTCTCTTATTTGACGAGTTGGGAGTGAGAACGCGTTGAATGTGGACACGTCATTTTCAGACTTTTCCAAATTAACCGGCTAAGTGTGGACAATCAGCCTTAAACCTCTCTGAGCCTCTGGCCAAATGTTAAATTCAGATTATAAACAGTATGATGGTTTTTGTCGTTATCATGTAAATCACCTCTGGTAGCGATGCGACTTGTCAGCTGTTTTCTAGACAAACATCTTGTAGCAAACACGTGTTGTGTCCCCGATCGTTCCTCTGTATGACGTGTTGCTCACAGTGTGAACACTCACTCTGAGTGCTGCTGCTGCTCAAACACCTTCTACTGTGTCTCTGCCCCCTCTTAGGGGAGAAAAATACTATAAAAACAAGCAGTGAGCGTCACGGGGGAATGAGAGATTTGTCATTGAGGATGCTGCGCAGTTTGTCTCAGCTACTGTGGCTACTTTGTCCTGGTACATCTCTGGCAGGGGAAGGAAGGTTGTAGATATTGTAATATTGCTGCAACAGCAACACAATAACAGAATCTTCACATCGTTTCTCACAAGAAGAACCTGGCGTAGCGTAGTTGCCAACTTCTGGAAGTTTCTACTTATGCTGCCCTTTGTTCTCTCCACCTTTTTTCTGTCCCTGCTGTTCTGTGTACACCGCACCTGTGTAAATACTCACTTTGATGTTACGGACAGACTCAGCAGAGCAGGTGAGAACGCCGAAGAAAAAAAAAAAAACAACAGTCTCGCTTTTTCTTTTTTCTTTTTGTCTGTCCGTTCTGTAGTTTCTCTCAGATGGGAGGTTTTTATCTGACCAACGAGCCGAGCGAAGACTTGCACACAAGTTTGGTTTGGGTTAAAACTCTTTTTCTCCATCAGTGTTTATTAAGTTGTGCATTTTGCATGGTGGCATACGCGTTTTACCTGTCGTCACTCGTTCTGAGTCGTAAGTTTAAGGCAATACACTGACTGGACGGTGAGACTCAAACTCTCGACGGGAGCCCTGAAGCATTTTCCTCACAACTCTGAGCTGTTTTATCTCATGAGGAGGGTCAGATAAGTCAAGATTGTACACTGGATAATTAAACATTTACCATTACATTTATATTTTAGCCATTTTTGTTGGTGCTCACACCCAGAGCAGCGCTTATAAAGAGCGAGCAGGATCACTTTTTTTGCAGGGTTGGCTGGGATGTTTGTGGGATTGTGCGACAGAGGAAAGTGGCTCATCTTTTACTTGATATTTCTTTTATTGTTCATTGAGCTTAAGGGATGTGATAGACAGGTGTAAGCGATGCCGCTTTAAGGCCAGCTGAAGCCTTTTACATGTGCAGGATGTTAGCGTTACTCAACACCCTGTGAATAAAGGTCAGGAGGCAGGGTCAGTTGGAGAAATCATAGATAAAAAAGATATATATACTGTAAGAATTTTCGTTATGATGATATCTTACTGATCATTTTAGAGAAAGACAAAAAAATAATGTTCACTTATTAAAGCTTAGTTGTCTTTCTACAGAATAGAGAACATAGCTATAAGAATTTCTAAAAAAAAATACAATGTTTTTATTGTGGTATTATTTGTATTTGTATTTCAATTTTTGTACGTATCAAGACTGTGAACGTATGTACGGCTGTCGGCCTGTGAGTGTGTGTGTGCGTGCGTGTGTGTGTGTTTGAGTGTGTAGGTGAGCAGGTGTGTGACATGCATGTGAGTGTATGTTTTCACCTTGTCTGAATCACTGGAATCAGTCAAAAGACGACCTCAATCTGGTAACACACATCTGTGATGTTGGAAATTCTACAATAAATGTCCTCTCCTTGTACAGCAACGCCGTCTGCTCCGCTCTCGTTCTTCTTACGTCTGATGTGTGTCACAGAGTTCCTGCGCCGTACGGTCTCGTTGACGAGTGTGTAGGATGGAAAACTCTCAGCTGTGAAGAAAACAAATCCTGGACACTGTTGATACCTTGTACTTGTGAATAAAATGAAAAATATTGTGAACAGAGTCAACAGCAAAGCATATTTTTGACAATCAGTATCAGTTTTGGTGTACGCTCTATATAGAATATATTTTCACCACTTTACCTTGCTGACAGACAACCTTTTCTGCTGGGAAACTGACGCTATATGAGCTAAATATCACTCTCTTCACACCAACCAAACTCCACTGACAAAATCAGTAATTTTACCTCCAAGAACACACAGGGTTGCAGGTCTACAGCTGCTTCGATCTGTTAGTTTGTTTGTGTTATTGTGTGATTTCAGTGACTCTAAACTAACCCTTTAAAACACCAAAGTCACACAATAACACAAACAAAATAACAGACTGAGGCAGCAGTAAATCAGCAACTCCTGTTTTCTGTGAGGTAAAATCACTGGTTTTGTCAATGGAGTCTGGTGGGTTTGAGAAAAAAAAGAGATATAAAAAGTTATTTTGGCTTATATAACTTTAGTTTCCCATCAGAAAAGGCCAAGGGCATCACTTTCTGTAGAAAAGTGGTGGAGATTTTTATTTTTTATTGTAACTTTATTTAACCAGTTAAGTCAATTGAGAACCAATTCTAATTTAATGACGACCTGGACAAGAGGCAGGAACAGGAGGCAAGTCAATACAAGACAGTAAAACATAGATACATATAGAACAACAACCCAGTCTCATACAATATTAAAACATCACAATATATACACATAACTTCAACCAATCCGATCAACTCACCGAACTGAAGCTGAAGCCGGCCAGAAGAAGAGCGAAAACATCTTTTCCATCATTATTTCAATGAAGAAATACTCCCCAGTTCTGATAAAACTGATGCTATCACCGTATCTAACGCTAACCTCTTCAGGAGCCGCCATTGTTTGTTCGAGATTAGTTGTTTCCATGGACACTTCTTGCTGTCGGCGCACCGGAAACCACACCCGCAGCTCTCAGTAGTCCCTCCGAGGACGCTGATTGGCTCACACCACCTCTGGTGCAGATACAAACTGATAGACTACAGCCTGGCAAGATGGATTCTTGCACGATCTTGTGATCTCAGGAATCCAGCTGCCTCGCAGGGTAAATTTTCTGTAACATTTTTTACAAGTTATGCTTTCAAAAGGTGGTGGGGACATGTCCCCATCGTCCACAGTGCAAATAACACCTATGGAAAAGGTTGACAGCAAGGTAAAGTGGTGAAAATATTCTAACTATAGCATGCACTTAAACAGTTATTGATTTTTTGACCCTGTCCACAGCAGTACATCACTTAACTTCCTAAATTGGTCCTCCTGCTGCTTCTCCAAACTGGGGCCGTGCCATCTGCTGTAGGTGATACACTGACTATGGATAAATACTTCAGAAAAACACACTTCAAATAATCTGGACTGTCCCTTTAAATCGTTTTGACAGGTGCACTGGATGAAAAAATTAGCAACTTGACTTTAAAGGAACCAAAAATCTTGCACACTCATACTGACTCAAGTTATGAGCAGTGTGTTGAATCTTTGGTTTCTTTTTGACAATCTGACTGATCATCAGTACTTGACATCAGCACTGAGATGAGTTGATCTATAGATATATGGACGTATAAAGGAATAAAGTATAAAGGATGTATAGGAGGTCACAAAGGATGAATAAAGGAAAAACGTCAGTAAACACAGTTTGTCTACAAATGCAACCATGGGGTCCAAAGGCCTTCTTAATTTTAAATCTATAATTTGTAACATTGGTATGTATCAGAATTTACATATTCTGCACTTAAGAGGTATGAGAATAATTAAAAATATATATATATTTGTGGAAGTTCATTTTATGCATCTGTTCTTTTAGTATAAGGTGCAACTTTTTTCAATATTTCACTTTGAAGTAATCCAAAAGTACTCAGATTAGATTAGAGTATGCTTTGTAGTCCCCTGGATTTCATTACTGATTACAAAATTTGCCATGTAATTTACATTCATTTCAAAATAATCTCACCCAAACAAAAAAAGGGGTCCCCTCAAGAAAAAGGTTGGGAACAACTGCTTTATACTCTTGACTGTATAAAAGCTATATTTGTATATTTATACTTCATACAGCACTTCTTAAATTGAAGATGTCTCTTGCTTACCCCTGTACCTCACCATTTTTTAACCTTTAAAAATATTTATTGTATCATGTTTCAGCTACAATTATCTTTTACAATATTTGTAGGACTATACAATTTGTCATTAATAAAAACAACACAATACAGAAACAGGACAGGGCAAAATGTATACTATGTACATGGGGTACCATATAACAACAACAACAATAAAGATATTAAACAATGTTTCAATATAGTGTTTAATTTCTATTTTGAATTTCAGATCATTCTATATGATTTCCTTGTGATAACTTATGTAAACCTATTTGGCGTCTCCCTGGGGAGGAGCGCCTCCTGCTATGAAAACATCTGTTGTAGTTCATTTGCATTTGTGAATGCAGTATAAAATAAAAAGTAAAATTCAAATTCAAATAAGCTTTATTGGCATTTATTGGCACAAATAAAACCTAGGCAATAAGCAATAAAACATATGGTTGCAGTAACATTAAAGTGCAACACACAAACAGGAAACTGAACATATTAAATAACATAATAAAGACATTCAAATTAACTTTTTTTGCAATAAATTTAATTCTTATCATAAAAATATAATGTATTTTTTTCTTGTTGAACAATTAAACCACTCCTAAAGAAGTATTCTATATCTAACCAAACTATTTTTTCTGATCTGACGGGTTGCCATGTTTGACTGTGTCAGACCTGGCATCCCTTTCTGCCGGGCACCAACCGGAACACATAAACGCCCCCCCTCCCTTCTTCCTCTACGGATGCTGCAGTGAAGTTGGCCGCGCCTGCGCACTCTCGGTCCTCTTTTTCTTGGAAGGTAAGTGTGGCATGGCGCGTGTTTCTGCCTTGGGGGGATAAACGGAGGACTTAACGGGTTTTTAAGTGAACTAATATCGGATTCACAGGTACTAAAGTAGCTGTGTGTTGTTTTGAGAGGCTGTGGAAGTAGTTGTTGAATTTCTGTGTGGATGTGGACGGTCGCAGGGCAGGGTGTGGGTGTCCATGTTTCAGCTAACATTAACGATACCAGGTTGAATCAAAGGGACATGCGGCCTTCGGCGGCGCGGTCGGTGGAAGTCGCTTGTCATTCTCTGCGCTAAAATCTGCTTTAACGGTACGCGTTCAGAATCCGCCGTTTACCTGTCATCTGCCATTTTCATGTTAATAATAAAAATATATCGGCCCTCACAGCAGCTGCTGTCGACCGAGCGTCAATCCCTGCTTTTATTTGGACGGAGCTGAATGGAGGCTAGCGTGACTAGCCGCTTTTAGCATCGCGGTAGCTAGCAGTCGGATAACGGTACTCGCTCTCTGTGTAGCAACAGCGAATGTTATCCAGTTAATGAACCGCTGGACACCAAAAGCTTATCATAGTGCCAGTAAATTTGATACAGGTTATTTAAACCGAAAGTATAAGACAATGTGAGCTAATGTTGGCGCATGTAGCGGTATTGTTAGTTGGCTTTGTACCGTTAGATGGTAAACTCCAGGCCAGCTAATGCTAACTCACGGCTGCACTAGCTAATGTTTCCGTCAGATTATTAAAATTAACCAAGGATTTAACGTCTTATGTTAAAACCAGTGTTAAATGTTAGTTAATAAGCCTATATTAGTTTCGATTAGTTGTGTAGTCCGGATAAAGTTACTGTTTGCTAACATTAAAACTTGGTAGAATGTTGTAGAACTGGTAACCCTTCATTTGCGAAGCTCTCGCGAGAACTCTACAAATTGTTTCTCAATTGCGCATGTTGCGTTAACTAATCGTGTTTTGTAATGTGACATCGCTGTGCTTAAGATCAGCTTTGACTTATAGACAAAGAAAAAAATCATCCAGTTAGTAAAAGATCATGCTTTGGGATAAAATGATCACTCTCGCGAGATTTTTCGCTGTCTTGGGGTTCCCTTCTAGAGTGGCGCAGCCGTCCGCCCTCGTGTTGAGCCGCACTAGTTGTCCGTGCTTCCACATTTCGGTGTCGCTGTATGTTCTTAGTTTGACTTTTAATTATCCAGCGCAGATCATGAGGATGCCACTTTTTTTCCGAAATCTCGCGATATCGAGAGCTCGAACCGCACTGAGGCCCTGAAAAGGCTGCAGTGCTCACGAGTAAAAACCAGGGACATTAAAATGTTGTTTAACCCGCTGGGAATTAGAAACGGCGTTATTGTCAAGTTGGTTTTAAAATGCAGGGAATTTGCCTTGATGTTGTGGTGCGCATTTGTCTAAATAATAAAGAAAATGAGTATTACAAAAGTCAAGTCATAGATGTAAAATAGAAATTAGTCCACAAAGAAAGTAGAGCTGCAACAATTACTTGCCTTTTTTTTTTTTTTTTAATGATTGATATGATTTCGGCCCCTTTTGATGCAAAAACATTTGCTGGTTCAGTGTGTGTAAATGACTATAAATAGATTAAACTACTTCTGTGGTAGCTGTCATATAAACAACTCAGAACTGCTTATATTTAAAGTAAAATAGAAGACTTAAGATAGTCTGAATTTTCCTTATTTAACTATAATGAGGTTAAAATTAACAGTGTGTTTCTCAGTACTTTATCGTCCTGTCTGTGGCTTTTACCTCCAAGACCACCAGTTTCTACTGTAGCTCAAATCTTACAAACCAGCTCATAAATATAGTTTTAATAGGTTCAGTAAACTAATAAAACACTGCTGTCTGTTTTTAGCAAAGCAGAAATGACTCAAACAGTAGTATGTGGTGTTTTTGTCAGAATATTTTCAGTTATGGATTTAGCAGTATTGGAAATCACATGAATAAATATCAAGGTGAGGCTTTAGAGTTAAATCATGTCATAGCTGTATTTTGGATGTGTCAGTTAACTGATCATTAAAAAGAGCAACTGATTAAATATTGCCTGTGTTTGATAATGAGGTAAATAAAGTGTAAATGTGTTTTGCAGCACCCCTGACCCATCGCACCATGGCAGATCCCGATCTTGACTTCCAGACTGGCGAGTCTGGTGCCTCCGCCACCTACCCTATGCAGTGCTCTGCTCTGCGTAAGAACGGCTATGTGGTGCTGAAGGGACGTCCCTGCAAAATTGTGGAGATGTCCACTTCCAAGACCGGCAAGCACGGACACGCCAAGGTAAAATTATCTTTAAATGTGCAGTTCAGTTTAGGAGAACGATGGTTGAGTCTTATTCCCAGGTAGTCAGATACTGATGTTTTTGGTTGAGACTCAGCAATCAATTATCTAACTGACCTGTGATTGGCCAGTCATCTGTCACAGGATGGATTTTCTAAAGTCTGAGAATAGAGCCAAGAGGAGGAGCAGAACTCTAGTTTTCTCTCAGATCTGCTGAATGACATTATGCTTAAAGGACAACAAAATTAAACTGCCTACCCCAGCTTTAAACCATGTCTATGTAGCACTTTCAACCTGACAGCAGCATTGAGGTGACAGTGCAACATTTTAAATGAAGTTTTGAAAGAGGAAAAAAAAAAAACCTCATCCAAGATGTGCTTGGCAGAGATCAGAGACTCAGCTTGGGGTTGAGGATCTCAGATTTCAGACTAGTCTGATCCAAGCTGCCTGAGGTGTTTAGTAATGCACCGTCTCCTTATCTTTTTCTTTAAACACCAGGGTGCTGTCACATGTACTTTGCCCTTGTGAGACTTGGTCACAATACATGTAAACATGAACATTCTGGATGTGAATTTTAAAATTCGATTAGTGATTTTTTTTTTAAAAAAAAATGAAAATTGACTTCTAATATGAACAGCTGTTAAATGAATGAAGTACGATATGCTTCGAATGCTGTGGGTTTAAATCAATGTGCACTTGGATTTATAGTAACCAGGTGTCACTATTTCAGTATCGTGTCGAAGATGAAGCAAAATGAGCTTTGAATTCCAAAAATCAAAGAATCAAAATTGGCAATTCTCCCAGTAATTGACTGGGTTGCCGTGTCTGAAGGAAAGATGACAGCCTGTATATTACACATTATATCATATAAACTATCTTTTTCAAGAAGAATTAGAAAATATAAATCTGTTGTTAGAGTATATAACAAATTATCTTTTCTTTACAAATCGAGACTCAGTAGTCTAACAATCGTGCAGCCATCAGTGCAAAAGGTTTAAATCAAATTATGGATTTGGAATATTATAATAATTTAGATGTGGTGATGAAGACAGATTCTGGGAATGTTTGGTTCGGGTACTTTTAAAAGTGCTACTGTTGCTCTCAAAAAGCTGTATGAACCCTGATACCTGCTTCCTAGACTGGGTTGTAAAACATTTTCGTAAGTTTTGTCATGAATCAGTCTGTCCAGGGACCACAGATAAAAATAACAGCCGCTTTGTGAATTTGGGCACATTTACAGGAATGTGTATTAAGGTGCACTCTCCCTGTTTTTAATTTTGGAATCAACATGTAGTTGAAATGTGACTCCTGGACAAATTATGACCCCGACCCTTTTACGGTGGTAGTTTGATGGCAGCTTAGAGTTTTGCCCTTTGTTGCCTCCACAGATTTGCTCTGAAACACTTTAAACCACTCATAAACATAAACAACGTTGTCTTCTGCAGGTTAACCTGGTTGGTATCGACATCTTCACCAACAAGAAGCATGAAGATATGTGCCCCTCCACCCACAACATGGATGTTCCCTCCATCAAGAGGATAGACTACCAGGTACGAAGCTCCGGACTCACTTTATCACACAAGTGTCACTGCTGCAGTTAAACCAAAGAATGCAATTAGAAAGGACATGTGGCCGCTGTCTTCTGTCTGCTTTTAACTGAGTGTCAGCTGTTAGGTTTGATCTAACATCATTTATATCACAGAGAAATGTGCTGCTTAATCTGTTCATTGCTGCATTTTAGAGTCGGTGTTTCAGATCAAACATCCATAATAAACTGGAAGTCAAAAATTTTCTAGTGCTTCTGAAATTGGCTCAGACAATGCAGTGATTCTTGTGATCAGGTTTTCCCTCCAACTCAGGGCTGCAACTGACGAT
>JAJHUR010080588.1:0-21503 GCA_027495735.1 Lutjanus campechanus | reverse complement strand
GTACCAAATATTTAAAAGGTAAAATTAAATACTCAAGTGAACGCAGCTGCCTAAAAAACCTTCTTAAGTACAGTAATTAAGTATTTATACTGTCAGGCTAGTAAATCCGGCAACTCACTTGCCCAAAAAGCATTAAACTGCTTTGATAATCAATTAATTATTAACGTAATTTTTCATGAAAAATAGCAGAAAATGCTGTTTTCACCCACCCTGGTGCCCACAAATTCTAAAAAACAAAAGTGCCCTCTTGGATATCCCTGTAGCTAAAACATGATAAAGTGCTGTCTGGGGTGCCTTACTGGTGGACAAAATGTGGTAAAATTCCCTGTAAGATGCATGAGTAGGTGTTGTATAAGCTGTTAAAAATGATTTGGCCTCTATGTGCCTTTAAACAGTTAAATAGTTCCCTGCATCATAAAGATTTTCACTGAGCTGGTGCCCTTTGTATTTTTTGGCCCCAGGCCCTCAGACAGCCTGAGTACGCCACTGAGGGGAAGGGAAAACTGACTTTTGCAAAGTTGATTTCTCACCCACATACCCAAATGAGTTAGAGGGGGAAAAAATCAATGTTGAACCCTAAGTACGAAGAGGAAAGTGTGTATTTTTGTTTTTGGGGTGAACTGCCCCTTTAAACATTCATTTGCATATACTAGCCGCATTGTAATGATGGCAAAGTTTCTTTTTTGTTGTCAGGTAACAGTTCAACTTTCAGTAAAGTTAAATTGTGATATTTTAAAAAGAGTGCACAATGACAAGTATTAAGTCCTGAAGTTTTCCTGAATAAAGTGAAAGTTGTGATGATGAGGAGGGTTACAGGAACGTCCTTGTGATTATGATGGTTTGAAAGTGACAACAATAAAAAAAAAAAAAAGGAAAATGCATTTTAAAATATTAACTGTAACTATTAAAAAGGTGCTCGAGTGTGACTTTGGAACAACCTTCGTCAAATTCTCCTGGAAATCAAAACACAATTGTACTAATTATCATTTTACAAAGACAATAAAGTCATATGTATTTGCATGGTTTTTGTGTGTTGTTGTGGCTGTAAGTCTGTCTGTGTGGAGTGGGCACACAGTGATGGAGATCAGGACAATAATGTAGAACATGAGTGGAGACTCGGGTGAGCGGCTGACCTCGTAAACCTCAGTGAGCTCAGCTGCCGTCTCACTGTATGTTTTGACATGTCTGCTGTATGTTTGCATGTATCTATGACTCGGGGAGATTTCTTTTTTTTTTTTTCTTTTAAGGCCTTCCTGGCGCTCTCTGTTATCTCCCCTCTGCATTAATCCTCGTGTTTTCTCCTGTAGAGCTGCAGGCCGGCTCTCTGCAGCCCCTCTGCCCCCCCCACCCCCCCACCCCAGGGGGACGCCTCCTCCGCTGCGTCCAGACTTGTCAGAGCAGATTCTCGTCAAATTACCGATGTCCTGCATCGGGGTAATTGCTTGCCAAACCCACTCCACTGATGCAAATTTAAGGGGTCGCCCGTGATGGAGATAATGCCAAATTGGTTTGGAGATTTTGAGATGTCTACTCAGCATGGATAGATAGATATGTGGAGCCTTAAATGAAAAAGAAGAAGAAATGAAATAAGGTTCTGTGTGGAGAATGCTGATTTGGCATTACTCATCATCGGAGAAGACGGATAGATTTCTCCTCCCAGCAGCTCGCTTCTACCAGAACAAATAATTGTAAAGTATAACTGGAAGGCTCATAGTGCTTCATAACAGACTCATACACCGCAGCCGTAACACCTCCTCTCTTGTCCTGTAATGTTCAATTGCTTCAGCTAAGTAGCCATTAATCGCGGCCGGGCTAATGGCCAGAGTCCAGCTCGGCCGTGGCGTGACCTGACTGTTAATAAGGCAGAAAAAGCAGCTCAAACCGGCCTCTCGGTCTCGATGGCGTGCAGGGCCGCCGCAGGGCTCTCTGATGCTGATGTCACCTGATGGGAGAGGCTGGCCGGTGGTGTATGGAGTGCTCGATTGGCTCACCCGGGGGGAGATATCAGAGCTCGCAGCTCATTTCATGAGGATTAAACTCTGGAGGCTTTAAGGAGTTAAGCTGAGAGTCCTCTGGGGAAGAACCTTCAGTCTCTGGTGGTGGAGGGGTTTTAATTTCAGAGTGGCTAAGTTGGTGGTAGTGGTGGATTTGGTAATGAAGAGAGAGGGCTGTTCATGGGTAAATTGGCAATGACAATTAAAGAGTGGTAATTAACGGGGTTAGCAGGAGAGTGCCCTCCAGGGAGGAGGAGGAGCAGCAGGCTCAAGAGGAAAAAACACAGAGGAGGGAGACATCAGGACAACAAAACATCATCAGGTCCAACAACCTGCAGAGTTCAGTCTCCTGTCTCATCAGTTTATATTTAATTTTCTGTGTTTTTGCATGTTCTAATTGAACAGGTTTACATGGACATTGATGGCGTTTTCAGACTTCCCTCATGAATCGGACCAAGTCCATCTGAAAAGGTGAGTCTTGGGGCTGATTGCCAAACAAACTCTGGTGTGGTTGTAATTTTAGCATGATTTCAAAAGCTAAGCTGCTAAGAAATCCATAAATCCATCTGCTGATCGTTAAATCTGTTCAGGAGGCCATCATATAATTGATAAGACATGTATAGCCTATATTTATGAAATTCATTTAGTAACAGGTATGCACTTCAGTGCAGGTATTTTCCCTGATTAACAGATCAAAAGCTGCTGTGCTTGTATCCTGCTATGTGTGCTTTGACAGATTAAAAAGTGTGTGACAGCGATTCCACAGTAATACAACTTTATGTCACATGTGAAAAAGTCAGGTGAAGGGCAGATCCGCAGGTCATTTTGTGGTGGTTGTGATGCTCAAACAAATGTATCCGCCATTTTACATCTGCTTCTTTCACAATGTAAGTCTGTGGGGGGAAAAGTCTTTTTTTGAGCTGCAGGGCATCACGTCACGTTGTCATTACACGGTTTGACCACTAAGTTACAGTGGCTTCAAAGCCTGGCACTCTTCCTTGGGGCTTGGACATTCATGAGAGGAAAGAAAATAATGCATTCCCACAATTCCTTGCAGCAGCAACATTTCAAGGATTGCACAACTGAGGAGGGAAGGATCTCTGCGGGAGGAGGGAGGTGGGACGGGTGGAGAAGAGTAAGGGAGGGCCCATGTGTTGAGTGTTGGAGGGTGAGAGAGTGATGGGGGATCCTGGTCAACTTGTTATTGTTCTTATCATTTTATTTGTTCACTTTTTTGCATTAGATGTTCTTGCACTTTGTTTCTTTATTACCTTATTTAAATATTACCTTTGTGCCTGTTCCATTATTTGATTTCCTAATGACTCCAATGTTGCACACATTATTGTAATGGTCATGAAAATGTTTAAGTGGAATAAAACTGCTCAATAAAAAAAGATACACAATAAAACAATGCACCATTGTTGTTTCGCCGCAGCAGACACACCTAAGTGTAGAAAAAAAGAGATCACCTATTGTATGATTGTGACACAAAACAAACCTTATGGAAAACCATTAATATAAAATTCTTCTCTTTCAAATCTATCCATGCAGGTAGGAGTAATGGTGAGGAAGAAGCATACTGAATTTGTGGTTAACAATATCATCCTCATACATAAATGAGGATGCATAAATGTAGTGTGAGTTCATACGACAGTTTTTCACCCCAACTTTATTGAAAAAACAAAGCCTGCATTTGTTCTGGTCTGAGATCCCGGTGCTCTACAGCGACCTGTAGGGTAAATGATGCATAAAGCACCTTTAATAAATTATAAAAAAGGGCAAAGGCACCTATGGCAGGAAACTCTGAGCAAGAGGCCAGAGTAAACTAAATGATACTCAGACATAAGTGCACCATTCCTCTCCTTCTTTCTTTTCTTTCTCAAAGTACAAAAATCAGCACTTTTCATGTGAATGTCCAGTCAGTGCTGATGGGAAATGTAGGCAGTTGAAACAATAAATTCCCTGGTGTGTGCTATGTTGACTGAGAAAACTGAGTTCTTAAACAAAATCTGCACACCTGCATCCAGTGATGTCACAGTGATGTCACTGGATGCAGGAAGAACTGCAGGCTATTTCAGCCTGGCTTTCTAGTCTCCACCTCTGGGTAGCCAGCCAACAGAGTAGCTACTGTATATAGGCTAGAGTGATAATGAGCATGGGAGTCACAAGCTCACCAGCAATGCATCCTGGTACATGTAGGCACTGTTGTGAAGCTCTGTGAGCAGGAAAACTCAGTTTTCTTAGTCAATATAGCAGCAAAGAGGAACTTATTGCTTCAGTTGACAACTTACCATCGACACTGACTGGACATCCAGATGAAAAGTGCTCAAAATTCCCTTTAAATGTGCTCTGAATATGAAAACATCCTTTCTTAGGTTTGACTTTGTTTTGTACATGAAACCTGAAACCAGTTATTGGAAAGATAAGTTTATTTTTCAACAACCAGGCAATTGAAAGGGGTTTACACAGAACATAAAAGCCATAATTTTTTTTTACAAAAATGTAGAAGTAACATAAATTAATATGCAAAGACATTTCAATACAATTAGAACATTAAAAAATACATTTCTTTGACAATTTGACTGCAGCCCCTTTGATTTAGGCAATGATACATGTCACTTTCAGTGAGAATAGTAAAGTCTGTCATTTCATGACCTGATCAAACTTATGCAATTATAAAAATAACTGTGTGGCAGCAACAAAAACATATTTACAGGAGCAATATGTAGCTGTTGTGCAAACAAAAATGAGTACAGCAGTCTGAAAGGCAAGTGTGAGTCATTGGACTGTATTTTAAATAGGCTGTAATCCTGTTTAATATGAGATCTATGGTTGAAGCAAACTGTTTCCCACCACCCAGTCCTCCCCAGACACTGCAGAGACACAGACAGGTAGGCTGCAGGATGCACGCAAACTCGTAAATTGACAATGACAAGCAACGACAAGTCCTCCACTGTAAGTTGATCAGCTGGTTTTAACTGTCCATTGTCTGTCAATGTAAAGTTGAGCCTGTTATCCTGAAAACAAAAGCAAACTGTCTGGATGGTGAGTTTAGTGGCTGTCTGACTCACTGTCTGCCAAACTCCATTAACATTTTGCTCCATTTAACAGTTGTAAACATGTACGCCTTTTACAAGATTAGTGAGGATTTCTTGCTACTAATAAACAGATGCTAACTCGTTCTGTGAAAATGTGAAAATGTGAAATGGACATACAAAACTGTTATTCTAGTCTGGAATAGAAATTTCAAAGGGTTGTAGCATTCATGTTAAGTAAAGCAAGTATTTCAATTTAACATGTTTCCGTGATCTCTGATGACACATTGTGGTCATTCCATGATTTATTACATTGAATATATTACAGATTTCAAATCTGTACAAATCTCAGATTAAGGCAGCAATTTATGATTCTTTTCATTATAGATAAATCATTTATTCTATGAAATATCGAACTGGACTGTGATGGATAATGTATGTGCAGAAAATGTCCTGCCAGTCGATTTTTGTAGAAATGAGCTGATGGTTGGCGGGCAGACAAGCAGTCAGTAGAAAGCTAACAGTCCACAGCACTGTAGGGTAAATGAGATTTTTAGTTAATTAAACAAAACACCAGTATGATCCTTTATTAACAGCTGGGATTCCATGAGTCCCTCATTATCTACAGATTTGTCCTGCAAACGAGAGCAGAGACGAGGTCCGCGGCCTCGGTCAAACCTCACACACCGCCGCCGGTCGAAGGTTGATGAGCTCTGGATGTTTGAGTGAGCCAACATTTCAGAGGCTAATGAAATATTTTGTCATCCTGCGTCGTCCCCCTGGTCCTCCCTTCATACCTTTTGTCACTTCACTTCCTTTCCCTTCACAGCGAATGCTCAACGCCGCCGCTGCGGGACTTAACAAGCCTGGAAAATAATTAAAATTCAACCAAATGATGAAACACTTGCAGCAAAGCGTCCTTGAAGGGTCGGCAGGGCCCGTTCTGAAAGCGGCGAGGAGAGAGGGGAAAAAAGAGAGCAGCGTCTTTTTTTCTCTTCACAGAGAATAATGTTAAGCTGCTGCTCCCAGCTTAAGGGCCTCTTAAATTGGAAAGGCACTGGCCTATAGAGACATGTACCTGTCAAACAAATACCACACGCCTCTGATTCTTTCTCTTCTCTTTCTCTCCGGCCTCGTTTTAAACTCTCAGATGGTATTCGAGTCAGATGCGGGGTGCCGTAGAGATTGTCGGGTTTGAGAACAGAGACGGGGATTCGCCTCTTAGAGGTATCACAGCGACGCTGCTGTCGGAGGAATTAAGAGGCGAGCTCAGCAGCCCTCCGGTGATCCGCTCAGAAGATGTTTCTCACGGCCCGGAGGAAGGCTGTCGGAGGGGGAACGTGCGCCGGTGGCGTGGTTAGCGCGTGGAGATGAACATGTTAAAGACGGAATCGTGATTGAGTAAAATAGTTTTGTCAGAAAGGAGGCGTCCATCCTAAAGGTCACAAGGACATCAAATCCAATCCATGTGAAACAGTTTTAACAGTATAAATCATAATGGGTTGAAGTGGTGTAATTCACATAAGGATTATTACTATAAAGAGTTAATCACTGTAATTAAAAACTTCAATTAATGCATTTCTGAAAACTCAAGAAGAAAAGCTTTTGTATTCATGGGGCTGAAACACCATGAGGCTGCACAGAAACTATTTCCCACTCTGGTATTTACAGAATGAGACCTCATATATACTTGTTTCAATCTTCTTGTTTAACTTTAATATATGACAGAAACACACTCATAAGCATTGGAAAAGTAAGCGCGGGGAGTGGATTTAGAGCAGCAGACCCGCAGGATCTTCCGAAGGCCACCGCGGGTACGACTGTCCCAGTAGGAAGTGGGAAGAGATCCGGGATAAGAGCCACACTAACTCTGCTGCTCATGGAAAATGTTCGGTCGCAGGAAAATGAAAGTGACAAAATAGACGACAGGAAATCACAGACTGTTGTTCCCAAAGAGGCCCGTGGACGGATTAGGAGACAATGGGCTTGTGGGCACAGACATGTAAAAAGGCCACATCATCTCTGTTACCTAACAGCAAAACACACAGGCTTTGTGGGTGTTTTGTCCTTTTATGTAGTCGCTTTACATCTTGTTGTAGTTGTTCTGGTTCATTTGTAGTTGTTTTGTGGCTTTTTAGTATCTATTTACAGTTGTTATGTAGGTTTCTGTAGTTGTGTGTCCCTGTGTGGTTGTTTTGATCTCTTTATGGCAGTTTTGTGTCTCTTTGTGGTTATTTCAGTCTGTTTTTTTTCATTCTATAGTTTGAGTCTCTTTGTGGTTCTTTTGCTTATTTTGCCGTTGTTTTGTGTCTGTGTGGTCATTTTGTTTCTCTTTGTGGTTGTTTTGGTCTCTGTGGTTTTATGCTCATTTTGTGGTTATTTTGTTGTTCTGTTTTGTACTCGTTTTGTGTCTTTTGTTGTAGTTTTCTCTCTGTGGTCATTTTGTTTTTCTTTGTGCCTCTTCATCATCATTTTGTTCCTTTTGTGGCAACTTTGGGTCTTTTTACAGTTGTTATGTATCATTCTGTAGGTTTGTGTGTCTGTGGTCATTTCTTGTCTCTTTGTGGTAATTTTGTGTCTTTGTTGTTGTTTCAGTCTCTTTGTGGTAATTTTGTGTCTCTTTGTTGTTGTCTTGTTCACTTTGTGGTTGCCTCTCCTTGAAGCAGTCATGTGTCTTTCGTGGTAGTTTGATATCTTTTTGTGGTCACATTTTGTGTCTTTTGGTTTTGTTTCTCTTTGTCATTTTAGTCTCCTTGTTGTTGTATTGTTTCCTTGTGTCTCTTTATGGTCTTTTTGCGTCTTTGTGCCTCTTTGATTTTGCAGGTGAATCCCGGGGGGCTCCTGACTGGGTCTGTGCCCAGTGGGCCCACTCAGTAGTATGTATTGCACTTCACGCAGGACGAGGGGAGGCGGACCCTGTGTTCACGTCGACGATGCTGTTTTTCAGATGTAGAACTTTTTATGTGACGATGTCGACCACATTATCATCACCATCCTGTTCCTGCTGTTTACATTCAACTTGATGCAATTTTAAAAAAAACACAAAAAAACCCCACTAAAGATTGATTTCCTGGCTGTATCTGTGTATATGTATAACTATATATTATTTTATTTTAATTTATATTACCTCACACTCAGTTTAATTTATATAGACCCATATTACCCCGTTCTATTCTAAATTTAATCATCTCTCTCTCTCTCTCTGTCGCATGAAGGTGCTGCAACTCTCATTTCTCTGTGCAGCCCTGTGTTATATAATGATTAAATAAATTACCTTGATACCTTGATACTTAGTGAAGTGGAAATAAAACAGGAGTGATGGGCAGAATCAAAAAGAAATTATGTTTGCCCACACATTTAATATACATTTACAGCATCAACTCACTTCTAATTAATTACTTTTGTGGGAGTGCTGTTGTTGTTTGTGTGTTTACGTGATGTAATCTCTTGATGTAAATCAGTCTACAGTATATAGGGTCTGTTTCAATACAAACACCATAAACTAAATCATTAATTATCTTTCTGATGTTCTGAATAATGATGACTGAGATAGCTGACACGATGGCGCTGGTTTTCAGGTACATGTGATGAATTAATGCAAATAGGGAGCCTATAAATAGTCACGCATAATTGTGATACATAATGACAGCTGCTCTGGAGGTGTAGCAGCACTTTGTTAATACAGCAGTCAGTTAAAATTGCACTTCTGTCTTCCTCCATCTCTTCAACCAGAGTGTAGAGCTGATTTAGGGATGCGGCTTTATTGATTCATGGCTAACTGTGGGAGTGAGAATCAGGCTTCACATGCACCAGTTTTATACAAGTGGTAAATGCAGACACATTAAGTGTAATTTGAGTGAGGTCATTGCCACACACACCATCCTGCTGCCAGAAAAATCCACCAAATATGTATTAATCCACCAGTGGAAATGATCCTCAACAAATGCACCATTTCTTCCTCTTTGAGAAACAGTTGTTTTATTAGCTGTCTTAAGAAATTGAGCCTTTTTAATGGAAAACAATGTGAAATGTCTTTAAAGATTTACATCTTGTACAAAATTCTTGAAGCTGTACCCAAACACTCTGCCTGAGCTTCTTCCCATATTCACTGCTAGTCTCTCTAGTATCTTTGTGGGCCCTCTTCACATGAGGGTCCTGTATACTCAGTCCTCCCCCAAGTCCTGGTCGGAGCCATCGGAGGTGAAAGCCACACACAGGAAGTCAGAAAGTACTGAGAGACGGACTAACACACTGTTGGTTTAGGGCTTTTTTATGGGGGGTTTTTGACAGTAAAGAGACCACAAAATTTTATCAGGCCTCTCCTTCAAAGTTTCGGCATACAACATCCCCTGCCACTAGATGTCGCACCAGAGCACCAGCATCATAGATCAATACAAATGGCTGCGTTGGTCCATCGTGAGACACACCTCATTCAAACTCAACAGAAACAAAATAAAACTCACCAAAAACATATTTGTCAGTCTTTCAACTGTTCCAACAATCATCACCTCTCGTTTGGTCGAAATAAATTCATAATTCACAAATATTCTGGCCGTGTGCCTCAACCAGCAGCCTGCAGATTGCATTAAATGCTTGGACACAATTGCACCTGTTAAAGTATACTAAACCCACTAATAGTGCTTGTTTTTGCCACCGAGAGGCTGTCTGACAATAATATATGTATATCCCCACAGAGACAGACCTTTTTGTTAAAGGATAAGATACTTTTGGTTTCACCAGAAAAAGCTGTTATGGTCCTCAAAGTCACCAGACTCCTTTGACATATTAAGTAATTTTACCCTGCAGGTCATTGTAAAACACACTTAAAACTCGACAGAAACAAAATAAGACTCACCAAAATTGTCTTTGTCAGTCTTATCACGGTTCCGACAATCACCAACTCTGGTTTGGTCTAAATAAATCCTTAATTGAAAAGGAACAACCATTACATTGTTCTCAAAGCCAACAGTTTGGCAGGGAGAAACTCAGATGCACTAACATGCATGTGTTGTGTCCTTACATAAAGAGGAATCGCAAAGAAGGATGAAGGGAGACAACCACACGCAGCTCTCGCCTTCACTCGTCCATATTAAGTCACATAACAAAATATACACTACATTTCTTAAGTATGAACAAAGTATCTTTTTTTTACCATCATCTAAATAATTTAAATTCTTCTTTAAACTTAATTATCATCCAGCATTTAATTATGAAATACATTTTTTACTTTTCTAACTTATTCTTGCTGTCATTTGAACTACTAGGCTTGTACAGTATTAAATAAACCACTTAAACTCTACAGCACAAATATACAAAGAGTAACTTGAATATAACAATGGTGAGACCGCGGGGTCTCCCACTTACACAGCATCTGAGCCAGGCAGAAACTCTTCTGACAACAGAACGAGAACACTCCTTATGTAGCCACAGATAGACTACAAAAACTCCTACAAACATATGTTCATAAGCTCAAAGTGCTTCATGTATGGTTACACATCACCTGTTACTTTCAACAACACTCAGTCAGTGTTTGGGAGTTTGGCTGCTGTCTTTAGAAGTTAGTGCTGGTAACAATCTGGATGGTCCTTTTCCTCTTTAGCCCGGAGGACACGACGTCCATGATTTGTGAAAACAATCTGAAATGTGGACTCGTCAGACCACAGCAGACTTTTCCACTTTGCGTCAGTCCATCTCAGATGAGCTCGGGTCCAGAGAAGTCTGCAGTGTTTCTGGATGTTGTTGATATATGTCTTTCTCTTTGCATGGTCGAGTCTTAACTTGTATTTGTAGCTGCAGAGACAAACTGTGTTTACCGGCGACGGTTTTCCAAAGTGTTCCTGAGCCCATGTAGTCTCCTTTATACAATGATGTGGATTTTTGAAAGGAATTTGCAAATCATTGCATTCTGTGTTTGTTTACATTTACACAGCTTCCCATTTAAAAAAAAAAAAATGAGATTAGTACAATTTGGCACCAAAAAGGAGATAACATGACACAGAATACTCAAATGACTGTAATAAGGAAATAATGAATTTAGCAAATTTTTTTTTTATTTACCTGTAACGTGTGCTCATCCAGACTGGCTACTAAAATGACCACAATGTCTCATCAGTGATCAAAGAAACGTGTTAAGTTGAAATATTCACTTCACTTGACATGAAGGCTAAAGCTGTGGTGTCGCTCTTTGAAACTGTTTTGTGTGCCCATGTCATATTAATCAGAGTTCAAATGAATGCTGAAGTCAGTGTCTGTTTATGCATCATTATAACTGTTAAATTGAGCAAAATGTTAATGGAGTTTGGCAGTGAGACGGGCAGCCTAAACCCATTGTCTCAGTGTCCAGGAGAAAGTGAACTTTACATTGACAAACAATTGACACTTATAAACAGCCGATCAACTTACAGAAAAAGATTTGTTGTTGCTTGTTATTGTCAATTTATGAGTTTGCGTGAATCCTGCGCTCCAGCGGAGCTCCTGCAGCCTGCCCGTCTCTGCTTTGTCTGAGGAGGAGTGGGCGACGTGAAACAACTCACTTCTACCATAGGATCATTTATTAAACATGATTACAGCCTATTGATAATGGCATCAACTGGTTATTTGGACTGCTGTACTCATTTTTGTAGAAGAATCTCATGTGTAGAACTTTTACATTACACAGGTGGATCTGTATAAAATGGAACAATGTTTGAGGATAATGAAAAAATGTGGCGCAGCAGATGCCAGCTTTGTATCAGCAACAACCAGTTATCAGCTCAAACACACGGAAATCACCTCAGTCTCTAAGCTTTTATTGTTTTTCCTTTTTATTTTCATTTCGTCATTACATTATGCGGCGGTTGTTTTGTGAGCAGAGGTAGCAGTTTCATAATCCATGTGTATCTGCTCTGCTGTATCATCCTGTACTGAAGCTGTGTGTTTCCATCCCTCTGCTGGCTGTCAGTCTATCAGTGTCACGCTTGAAGCTGGCTTCCCTCCCTCAGTCGGGGGAATTGATCTGTTTGGTCCCCTGACACTCCCTGTTAGCATTGATTAACCGGTGAGTCACGTTATACCTCTGCAAAGACAACGTTTGAAGCTTTCATTTTTTCCCTTAATTATTTAGAGTCACAGTGAGGTGCACGCTCATCCCAGCCTCATACATCATGCAAAATACTCCGACTGACAGCCACACCGCTTTCAAGGCTTTTTTTTTTTTTTTTCATTAAACCCGGACTGTTTGTTTTAGTCGCGAGCTCTGGGGCAGGAGGTGCAGTTAGTGTGTGCTGTGATGGGAAGCTGAGAGCTGAATTACCGCTAATGGCTGCGGCTGAGAGGAGTGAGGGATGATTTTATGGATGAAGTCATGTATTTTTCCTCAGATTTAAAGGTCTCTCTGAGAGGCCCGTTAGTGTTCACTGCCGCATTCACTGGGTCGTTGTGTTCTCCTCGCTCCACTCAGGCTCAGTCTATTTGCGCGGTGATAAAACAGCAGAGTGATTAAAATGGTGTGATAAAAGCAGTGAGAACAAGAATGCTGCAGCAGTGGATGTTTATATGACTACAGAGAGCATCAGAGGAAGCGAGATTTATTAATGACTCAGGTGTGTGTTGGGAGGAATAAACCTTTATTCTGAAATGTTTTGCACATGTCAAAGACATGTATCCTTGATTCAAATGACTCCTTGAATGCATCGACTCAGAATGAATAAAGTCTACGGTCATGTTAGCAGCACCACACATGCAGGTTAAAGATGGAGGTTATGTTATGGCTTGTTCAAACACTGCACATAACAATGGATACAATACCATGAAGGAAGTTTACTACATGAAAGTATGTTAGAATAAATCAGTGAATAAATGAAAACCTGACAAGCTCCACAAAACTGCTGCTGCAGCAGGTGGGAGCCACAAACAGCAAAAAGGCCTTCCTGTGTGGAGTGAGCCCACCACCCCAGCTGATTTTGTTGTTTTTTCCTCTGCCTTTTTCCTGTTAGTACTTTTTTTTCTGTGTCGTTTGCTGAGATTCTGATTGAGGAACATCAAGTGAAACGCTGTGGACGTAACCAGTGGTGGGTTAGATTTAGAGCCTGGTGGGAACCGCCGGCATCTGGACAGAAGTGTTGACGTGATATAAACTTTCTTTGATCATGAAGCTTGATTTTACTCTTCAGTTCTGTGGTTTCTTTGGATCGGAGTCTCTGTAAACAGCGACAAACAGCTAGATTCACGTTACGTACGCTCGGGGCTCCGTTCTTTCCGATGAAAGTTGCTCACTGACGCATGAAACCCACCAAAAAAAAAACACTTATTGCGAAGACATTCACAAGATTGCAACAGCTGATAGAGGAGTGCACCAGAGACTTTCATCAGCTGAGTCGGCTGATTTCCTGTTTGGCTCCTGGTTAACTTTAATGGGGATAAAATGACTTAATCACGTGTCTCTGCTTTTCGAATTTTTTACTTTCGAATTTATTTATCTCTTGTTGATCCAGTTGGATCAAATTCATCTTTTTGCAAAGGCTGTGACACTAAAGGAAAAAAATCTGCTTTTTTTTTTTTTTTACAATGTTAGCTTATGGGGAAAAGTGTTTTTGGCTGCTGTACATCGTGTCGGTTTTAATTACACAGTTTAGCCATTATGTCAAATTGGCTGTTGGCCATTTTAGGACATCTCAGACTGCAGCATGCCAGGCTCAGCTGTACTTACAATTAGCTGGATATTAATTAGTTTGAATAATAACGTTAGCATGAATAATAGCGTTAGCATGCTCAGGTGACAGTGTTTGGCCGCTGATACCGGTAGGCCTCCATACAGAAACACTCTGCTTGCACAAAACAAAGAAACTGAAACAGCAAATAAAACTTATTGCTGTGAGTTTTCAGTTTTCCACTTGGTTTAAAAGAGAGGAACCTCATTAGATGCAAAGAATGGAACTTTTCCTTATTAAAGCAGAGGTACACAGTAAGCAGAGGACAAAAATAAACTTATATTAGACTGTAATCTACTGGGGGCTCACTTAGGACATCTCAGCTTAAGTTTGTCAGACTCAGCTCTACACTGTCAGACTCAGTTCAAGACCTCATTCATTCTGGCCCTAAGTGACAAAAACCTATGTTAAGGCACTGCAGTGGCCAATCTAATAAGTGCCGGCATTATTTGTCCTGTTTATAAAAGATTCAATTGTTGCCACAGTGACAACTTTCCAGAGTTGTAAAATCCTGTCTCTAAGAATTATAGACCGTAACACCAAATTTATTTCTCAAACTGCAACTCCTGGATTGTATTTTGTGTCTCGCCTGCCACACCCAGAGCCCCTTGTGATGCTTTAACACGAGGCTCAAACTCAACTTAGAACTTTGACCATGTTAAGTTCATAACTATTAGATTTTGTGCCCAAATGTCAACTGCGATCAATTATCAATCTGCAGCAAGTTTCAAATCCTTGCAAGATGACTTTAATAGTAGGATAATAGGAAGCTGTGGCAGTAGTTGTGCAAAGTTATACTCCGGCTATAACATGAAAAAAAAGAAAAAAAGCTCTATAAGCTCTTGTTTATTATCAGCTGTAGACCAGAGAGGTAACCAGCAACACCAATCAACAGATCAGAGCAGATTACATCTCTGGGGAGCAAACGTGTGATATATAATAAACATATCTTCATTTAGCTCCAGTCAAGTCACGTGTTGTTCGTGGCCTCATCTCAAACATATTGTTTATCTGCACCAATTAGTGTTGAAATATTTCTGACCAAGAAACTGTCCTGAGTTGCCAGAGGCCCCTCATCGCCTCTCGTCTCGGAGCCTCTTCCTCCTCCAGCAGCGTCTCAGAGAGCAGAGCCGAGCTTTCATGTGAAGCCTCGGGGACGGAGCCGGAGCACGAGCCATTCTTCGTCTTTTAATTGGCGCCTCTACGTGCTCGTTAGTTCACAACACTTTAATTTGGCGGTGGCGTCGAGGATCGGCCCCTCCGTACGAGACGAGAACTTGATAATGCTGTCAGTAACTAATTAGCGGTGATTGCATCTGTCAGGAAATTGCATGCAGGGGCAATTAAAAATGATGCACTATTAGTTTTCGCCAACCTTGCTGACCCAGTTAGCACGGACGGTCGGGATGGGCGGGGCCGAGCGGGCGCGTTCAGGAGCGCTTTGAGGTTATTTCTGGAGCAACCTTCCTCCGCACTGCTTTGACTTTATGTTTGATGTTTTTATTTTTCTCGTGCTCAGACATATCATTTGGCAAGGATGCCTGCAGCACACACACAAAGACACACACACACACACCCACCTGTTTTTATTACCCCGTGAGGCCCCCTGACCAGGATGCTCCTGGTGGGATCCACCCTTTCCGAATGGTATAGAGACGACATTTTAACTCCTAAATTTTTTTTTGATTCCTGTGAGGATGAAAATCACTTGAAACATCAAAGACTCTCACATAAATTTTAAACCTGAATTTTTCTCCCACTGGGGACCCATCACCTCAGTCAGAATTTTAGCCCCCCGTGGGGACTAGTAACCCCCCCTCCACCATTCAGCCATGTTATGTCTGTTAGCCTCACAGAAGCAGAGAGAAGCAGTTCTTCAGGTCTCCAGTGATGGAACCAGAGAGAACAGCATCTCATGTGACCGTTAGAAGGATCATTCTTCTCTGTAAGGAAGTGTTACTGGACAAGAGACAGACTTTTTAAATCAATCTATGATTTATTTTTGTCCACCATGTTACTCACCCAGCCAGTTCACAGTAAGGGTTCAACTGAAAGGTACTATAACAAAACTAGATGTGTTAAGTCCTTAATATGTTCATTCAGAGCTTTACAGTACTTAAACAATATACTTGGTTTCAACAGGCCTCAACACATGTCAATAAAATATGCACAATCAGAACTACTTCATATATGTGCATACAGAGCTATACAGAACTGTGACAATATAGTTGGCCTCCAGTAACACGTGTCAACAAAATTCTAAGAACATGATATCTAAGAAATCAGAACATGTGCATTAGCACATTCAAGAATGAAGTGCAATCTATTTCAAAAAACTCTTTTGGCACCTTCACGCCGAATGGCAGTGATACGGTTCTTAACGTAAAACTTCACAGCTGTCCACCTTCGATTTTTGAGAGCGCTCGGTGAAGCCTTGATACAGGCAACACAGTCAGACTTCCTGGGTACTTTACCAGAGTCGATAAAGGATTTCAGAGTTTTTTCCACAGCGCGGACTTCAATCTGTGTCCAGCTCCTCTTCTTTGAGGTTTCTATGAAAGAAAAGAGGGGGGAAAAAGACAATTAGGAGTAAAATCCAAAATCCCTGATGTTACCTTCAACTAGTCAATAACCAGATTTCTCTGCCCTGTTTAAATAAGAAGTAAAATAAAAAATATCTCTCTGTGTTGGAAAAATACCTGGTTGATAGTCGTCAATGTCAGACTCAGGTTGTCGGCTCTTCTTGGAGCCTGAGGATCCTGTTGAAATAAGGAATAATGAATATATCAAGAGAAGATGATAACTTCTAACTGGTAAGACACTGCACCAACAGCCTACTGAGCAGGAAAGTGATGCATACAATTATTCTTAAAATTGCTACGGAAAAAACAAAACAAAAAAACAACAACAAAAAAAACAATAGTAAATTCTCTATCTTGTCTTGGCCACAAATTGATACAGTAATAGAGCATTTCTACGTGTGGCTTTGAACTTGAAGCTTCACGTGATTTTTAAATGCTGCGTTTAGCTTAGAGTGCTCTGCAGTGATTAGAGAGGTGCTAATCAGAACTTTTAGGTGTGATTACTCAGTCTTTGGGTTACCTTTAGTGGCAAGCTCAACACTGCCAGGCCCATCATAGCTCTCTTTTCCTGTCAAAAGAATAAATAGTGTATAGAACAAAACTATGGAATACCAGGAGAAACAATCATGAGAAAATACAAAAAAAACCTAATTGCAATACTGCATATGGTAAATATATTATTATAAATGTTCTTCAAATGCCTCACCTGTTCTATTATCACCCAGTCTCTTATAATCACCCAGCATATGATCAACCCCAAAATAATCACCTGACTCAGTATGTAAATCAGGCTGTCAATTAAATATGAGGCAACTGGGCTCTACCTCTCTTAGCTGGATTTCCTGGAAGAGTTGACAGAGCTACTGCACGAAGAAGCAAATCTTGAAGGAATGAGATAACTCAGAGCTCCTCTATCATCTCCCAATAGAGAGGAACATATGCTACTGATTCGTACCACTGAGTCAGTATGCTTTTTTTAAACTCTGATAATGGTTGTGGAAGTGTTTTAGAGGTTAATTTTACCATTTTCATTTATGCAAACACAAACACTTTAAAATTATTGTTGAAAAAGCAAGGTTTGAGTTCACATCATCCTATACTCAAGACTGTAACTCAAGTGCTGCACCACATGGCAGCTGGTAAATATAAAAGTCCAGCCCACTATGGTCAGACACAATGACCACATATTGTCTGATCTCAGATTAGCATGAGGCAGTAGGTCAGCTGTATGTAGCTCTGCCATGTAGCTGAGACTCTCGCCATGTGAAGTAGAGCCCAGCTCGACTGGCTCCATCCAGATTTTTGGTTTTATTTCAAAACAGTACTTAATTTATTCCTTTCAAAAGCAGTTGGTAGTTTTCTCTTTTGTACAGACAGTAAACTAGTGTATCTTTGGTGTGTGAAATACCTGTTAGATGGTCGTCACTGTCAGACTCAGGTTGACATCTTTTCTTAGAGCTCGAGCTCAAGGATCCTGCTAAAATAAGGAATAACAAATATATCAATATGAGGTAATAATTTAAGATGGTAACACTGTTCACTGTGAATGATATCTTTGGTTTAAATCTCCAGATTCTATAAAGAAAACAGAGTGAAGGAATAGGGGCAAAGAAAGAAGAGAGAGGAGAAAGGAGAGAAAAGTCACTTTATGACTATGCCTTCATCTGCAGAGTCTTTGGTAGGGATATACTCATCACCGCTGCTTTCAACGCAGCTGACGGATGCTTCAGAACCATCAGATACCCTGGACATCTGTTTAAGGTATTCTTTGGTCAGCTAAAAGAAGAAGAAACATTACTCAGATTTGAAAATCTTAAATTGTCCATAATACACTCTTAAAAAACAACTTAACCTGACAACCAACCCTGTGTTTTACATGGTTAGAGTTAGCTTTGCACTGTCAAGAGTCAAAAAAACAAGATAAATACAGGGTCACAGAAGTTAATTCCACTGAATATTTTATTTTCAGGGGGACTCAATTTAAAGCAGTGTTAAAGCGATATTCCACTCCTAGATGATAATCCACTCAGTATGTCCTCACTTCTATACTGATGTGACGATGAGTGAAGATCTTCAGTTCACAAAACAATCCTGGAGTTTGTAGCATGTAGAATATAAACATGGCGTCAATTTCACAATATTTTCACATGTGCATCCATTAAGAGATATACAAAGTCTTGTGAGATCAACACCATGTTTACATGCTACCTGGGAGGCTACAGCTGACATTTCAGCTAAAAACATGGTGTAGATGGCGTCTTTTGTGGTTAAATTTTAATGTCATGGCTCGCGGACACTTGGATTACACCACACGAGCAGGATGGAGACATCTTGTGTTTGTTTTTTTGTTTTTGTTTTTTTACATTTGGTCTCCATTCACTGCCATTAGCTGCTACCCTGTTTCTCCTAAAACTCCAGGATTGTTTTGTGAACTGAAGACCTTCACCCATCATCACATCGGCATAGTGGTGAGTACATACTGAGTGGATTATCATGTAGGGGTGGAACATCGCTTTAACTTTGTTTTGCACTGTAAATGTTAGGTGTCCTGCTGATTTCAGAATGCAAACTTACAAGTACACTGTCAGTTCTTATCAGGGGTGGTACATCTGGGTCATCACTGGTATCAGAGCGTGAGCTTTCAGGGCTACAGGTACGTGCTGAGTCTGAGCTTGATTCCTATGAGGAAAAAACAGCATGTCTCAAAAGAGGACTAATTTTAGATTAAATTAAAAATTAAATTACGGGTATGTAGAGAAGTTTTGAAAAGACCAGAAAGATTGTATTTTATCAGGGCTGCTATGCAAAACTCTGATATGCTGCTATAAGTAATTTCTAATCCAGATAACAATACTGTAAATTCAATGAATAATCAGTTCATATAAATTATATATTGTGGCCAGATGTGAAGATGTAAGATGCAGTGACAGACATTTTCTTCTTCCATCACTAAGATTCTCTGCAAGAGGTGTTTGTTTGTGTTTTTAATAACTCACTGTTTGTGTTGCCTTCATGCAAATCTGTGCCATGTGGAAGCATGCTAAGCATTGTTCAAATACTGCAGCTAAAAGTGTGATATGCAGCACAATGAAGCAAAACAAGTGACTATACGTTTTCTATCATCACACACATAAATTGTCGCAAAGCCTCACAGATATGGTTTTGTAGTTATATCACATTAACAATACATATTCCCAAAAATGATGGCATTCAAAATCCGAGCTATTTTCATAGCTGGTGTTACCTGTGTTTGGGAGTCTGTGTAGTCCATATGCTTGGCTAAGCATTCCTCATGATGCTCTCTCAGGCGATGTAAGCGTGTCTTTAACCTTGAGTGTCGTCCTGTCTGTCTGCAGGAGGTGAAACACAAAGAGTTAATCCAGTTGATGTAACATTTAATCTATAAATGCAAATTTCTAGTGAAAATATCAATAATTTCAGAGTTGAGTGATGATGACTCATAAGTGATATATTCTATCTCATGTGAAGATAAGGAAAAAAGTCTGTGCTGAAACCTAACACAATGACATGTATGCTCCGACTCATTTTAAGTGGAGCTTGTAGCTGCTCTTTACCATTAAGGCTAATAGTTATCTTAATAACCTAATAGGGCTGGGCAATGTGGCCTAAAATTTATACTGTGGTATAATTTGAAGCATATGTGGTAACAATATACAGTATATTACAATATATTCTTTTCTTCTGTATATACATATGTCAAAATGACTGTTTCTGAAAATACTCACATAGCAGATACATTGCAGCTGAATAAACACTTCAAAATAGTATAGAATACCATTTTAAGAACATTTATTGTGCAAAACATATTTAGAAAATACAAAACTTTTAGATTGATGATTGATTACTTATTTACATTGCAGTAGGCCGGGATAATCAAAATCTCTACTGTTGGCCAAATTCATATAATTTCTACCGTACACCATTTATACTGCCCACCACTATAATCTAATACAGCATTAAAGTGCTGTAAGTGTGGGAAAGCTACACTAAACAGGTTGCAGTGGATTTAAATGCTCTCCTGATCCCTGCTCTCCTCTGAAAATTAGCCTAACTTTCTGCCTCCACCCAAAGACCAACACAGTAAATCTAGCAGCGGCTAGCAGTGTCAAACAAAAACAGCCCGTTACCTTGATAGCATCCCGACATGTTGGCTCTCTTTCCTTGCTAACTAACACCTTGCAGCACGCTACAGTGACAAGCTAGCTTATGTTAGCATTAGCGAACCTGCCGTGCTAATAACCACGTTGAGTTGAATCAATAAAACTAGTGAGCATGAGACGCTAAAAACGTTACACACAGTGCCTAACATCGTTCCTAATTAAAACCGTCAGTTTTTATGTACTTACTTAGTTTCCATCTCTTTTTCTGTCGGTGGTAATCATTGATCCTCTGCCTCTCTCCCATGTGTCGTCTCACTGACCGTGACAGGGCGTCTGCGGCTGAACGTCGTCAGGTAGCGGGGGCAGGCCGTGGTCGCCGTGGGGACCGCTAGAGTCAGGAAAGGTGTGTGTTTCTCGCTTACCTCTGAGTTGGTGCTCATACACACCTTTCCTGATTTTTGCGGTCCCCACGGCGACCGTGCCCATCCCCCATGGTCGCCGTGGGGACCGCTAAAGTTAGGAAAGGTGTGTGTTTCTCTTTTACCTCTGACTCGGTGCTCATACACACCTTTCCTGACTTTAGCGGTCCCCATGACGACCATATCCATCCTCCACTCGGTAACAACATGGCGAAGTTGTGTTAAGTTGCTGTTAAAGAAAGCTTAGCATTTCCTGTTGGTGTTCTTTCACAATAAAAGTGTTCCATCAACAAACGAGAGGGATACTTTTGTTATGAAGAAAACAACAGGAAATCCAACATTTCTGACACTAACTTAGCAGAGCTTCATTAGCGGTGCTGTTCTTACGTTAAAACGGATCTAATTAGGCAATTTTCGACATTTTCTGCTGTTTAATCAGCAGATCAGCAGTATTGCAGGAGATCATAGTGCAGTGGGGGTGAGCTATTAGTTGAAGAGATGCATTAAGCAGATTCACACAGTAACCAGCACTTTCAGCACAACAGACAGGACTTAAATGGCCATGCTTGGAGTGGAAAAACATGGCCTGGCCAACAAGGCCGCACACAAAGCCCCTCAACATTATATGAGGAGTGGGGATATAACTTCAGAGATTACAGCAGAAA